>WBMV01002291.1:46809-345168 GCA_013396655.1 Campylorhamphus procurvoides | reverse complement strand
GAAGGGAAGGGAAGGGAAGGGAAGGGAAGGGAAGGGAAGGGAAGGGAAGTGCAAAACTACCTGCACCTCCAAGAGCACCTCTGAGCTCCCTGATCCATGGTGAGGTGCAGGGTTGTGTGGAGCTGCCTGGCTCTGCCTTCAGGGAGCTCTGCCAGAGCTCAGCCCTTTGCTGGTACATTCATCACAGCCCGTGTTTTTCAGGTCTGGTTGGTGTCTTCTGAGGGCAACTCAATCAAGTCACTACTATTCAAGATTTGAGAGTGCACCAGATAAAACAGGGACCCCATTCTCTTCTGATAACATATTCTTCAGGTTTGCCTTGTAGTTATCAGGATGCTTTTCTTTTCCATAAGCATCAAAGCAGGAATAATTTCCCTTCTCTTCTTTGAGTAATGATTTTGTCTTTCACTTTTTTCAGTTACATTTATCTTCAAGGCATGGATTTCATTTGTTTTTAATTTTTTTTTAAAGTTCTTTCTCCTCGCACTTATTATGTAGTAATTCTGAGTGACTTATACTGGCTTTGTAATTATTTTAAACAGACACTACACTTAATGGGTAAGACCCCCCCAAAAAGGTAAAAACCTTAGGCTAAACTATTCTAAGGGTAGATAACTTTCCCTGCACCCTCAGAAGGTTTTTTGAAATACTGCTTTGTTATAGTTTCACTGGATGTATTAACTCCAATAATTGATTTTTCCCTTGTTCCTTGTAGTGGTTCCCAACCTTCCTTCATGCCAACAGTCCCAGGGGACCTCCCTTGCCTGCTCTGGGTGGGAGTGGGTGCCCAGCCCCTCATCCCCAGCCCACCCCCTGGGCTCAGAGATGGACAAGGCACACCTCCTGTAGATCAGACTAATTGAATTTCCCCAGATTTCTGGGTGGAAGATTGAGCCAGCAATTTAGCTTAGCAAGTCCCTCGGAGCTGCAGACAGCAGAAGGTTGGGAAGAGGGGAAGGTGTGCCCATCCCTGGGGGTTTGCTGTGCAGATGTTGAGCTGCTTTGGCTCCTCAGAGCACCAAATTTGCATTCAGAGCACAACTGTGCACTAAGTCAGTCCCTGCAGTCACTGGAAGGGTTTATTTCCAGAAGTTTGGGTTCCAGGCCTGTGTGACAAAGTGAATGTAGCCAGATTGCATGACATAATTTGGGACTAGAGCTCTGCCTACTCTACATGGCACCCTGTGCATGGACAGGGTTATTGGCTTGGATATTCAGTGTCACCAGAAGAACAGACCCCACCTCTGGGACCCCAAATTAGGTGAGGAGAGGCTGATCATGGTCAAATGGACCTCTGGACTTTGAGAGTGGCTCAGGCCAACTCTGCAGCTCTAACCATCAGCTGGAGGAGGGATGTGTGAGGGTACAAACTGTACTAGAGAATGTCCCCAGGTCCTTTTTATGTTTTTCCCCTTCATTATTTTGTTCTCTCATCCTTTTACGTTTTATGAGATGGTGCTAAATGTTTCACTGTTAGCTCTGTTCAAATATAATTTTGCACAGTGCAACCAAATGACCACCAAATCCCATCATTTGAGATGTAATGTTCAGTGTAATAATAGCTCCATCATGTAACTCGTGACAGTGATGGCCCTGGCTGTCGTTTTAGGAGACATGCAGCAATGTGACAGGCACTGGGCTTTTATTCTGCTTTAAAAAAAAAAAAACGTGTGCAGGAATTCACATCCATTTGAGAAATTTCACAAAATTGCCAGTGAGAAAATTAACCCGTTCAGACCTGGAAAAGAGGTATTTGAAGGGTGACACACGTTTGACACCTCAAGACACCTATCCAGACCTCAGAGAATCTAAAATACCAATTCTGGAGTATAGATATTGTGTCCAGAAAGGGGCCTGATTACAGAATAAACTTCCACAAGGAAATGGATTGAATTCTCACTGATTTGGGAAACTGCTGCAGCTCCATCCCCTCAGGCAGCACTGGAGGAAACCAGACTTTGCTTTCAGCCTCCCTGGCAATCAGCACACGTGGACTCACCTCCCCTGGGGTTCTGCACACACCAAAAATGACAAAGAACCAGAAACCCCACGGGGGCTCCGAGTTCCCTAATCTGCTTTACATTTCTGCAGTTCTGATACCATGGTGATGGGCAACAGAAGACAGACCTAAAATAGAGTGTAAGTGTTTTCAACAGCTTTCTCTTACTAAGTGCACTTCATACTATCATGAGAAAGTCCTTGATTTTTTTTTTCTCTTTCTGCCACTTCAAATAAACTGTCTAGTACCTAAAAGGTCATTTTTAAGAACTTTGCTTTTCTATAAATTACTGGATTTTGTAAAAACAGTGAAGATAAGTGACAATCTCTTGTCTATCTGTATTTAATATCTTACTTTTAGACTCCTAAGGGAGGACCTTTACCAATTTTCTCAAAAGGAATGAGGCAAGAGAGAGAAAAGGAGGGGGAGGAGACTGGAGTGCAATTTTTTTTCTGAATTTTCCAAGTCTGTTGAGCATGAAAGGAATGACTATCCCAAGATAATTAGTGTAATGAAAATACAGAAGGCTGTGCAAAGCTTTCTCTTCTAAAAGCTGTGCTCATTCCCTCTCTCTGCAGTGCTGGATGTGGCACCAGCCCAGGGGGTGTGTGCAGCTTCTCAGTGCAGTTGCATTTGAATAGAAAGAGGGGAGTTCTGTGGCATTTTGCTGATTTTCTAATAGCTTTTATTTTCCCCTGCTTTCTGGAGCTAATCTTTCACCTATCTTCACTCATTTTGAGGGTGTTTGAGGTTTGTGTATTAATGGTGCTGCTTAAACCCACGGGTTTAACACAACAACAGGGTGTTTAAGGGCTGACTTTAAAATCAAACCCCATCTCTTTCTGTTAAAGTGGAATTCTCTGTGTGTAGGATGTGCTGAGCCTCTTGACAGGGTGAGGCTCCCACCTTTCATTTTTTTATATTACCTTTCCCTTACCTATTTTCCCTTTATTTTTCCATTTCCCTCTCTGTGCCCCAATAATTTTCCCTTCCTTTGGTGCCACTGTGATGCCCAATGGCCCATTCTAATGCAGTGTTTTGGTGCCTCTTGGCTATGGTTTACAAGTTGCTTGAACGTTTTCTGCACTACAGTAGATTCTTCTTAGAGCCCCACAATTCTCAGTTTTTAGCTCCTTAGGCTTCTTGTAGTTAAAACATCCAGAGCCAAACCAAAGCCCCAGATCTCAGCTGTTCATCTCCCTTTTCCAGCATCAGATATTTTATCCTACAGCATCCTGTCTTTTTGCATCATTTGGTGGTGTTGGTACTGGCTCTTTCTCACTTTACAAGTAGATGACACTGGGGGACAGATAAGTATTTATATAGAATACTTGTTATAATACTTTGGGGCTGGAGGAGAAGTGGAAAAGACAATGAAAAAGCAGGAGAACCATTTCTTTTGCTTCTGTTTAACATCTAAAAAATCTCCCTGGTTTTCCATCTCCTACTGGGGTCCAGGAAAGAGCAGAGCAAGAGCTCTCAATGCCTACTCAAGATTATTCCTTTTCAGATGTCACTGCAGCCCTGCATAAATTGCTCCTAAGAAAGCACAGGATCACTTGACCTTTCTGAGGCTCTCAGCAGCTGCTTTGTCACCTACTCTTCATTTTAATACCATTTCCAGGGGCATGAAGCCTTTAGTATAATCTGCTGCTCCAACATTTGGGGCAGTGCCCTACTTGTGTTCAGCCCTGTCAGCCTTGGCAGGTGAGGGGAAATCTCCAGGGAAATATTTGAACTCAGACTTTAACGGGCTGCTCTGCACCATGATAGAGTCTTTCTTTGCTTTCCAGGGATTTTGCTTCAGGCCTTGAACTGATCCAGTTTGTGATTTCAGAAAGGGGTAGATCAGGATGAATTACAGTTTGCATTTCTTTCTCACACACACCCATTCACAGGGTCCCATAATTGTGGCAATAAGGTGCCAGTTATGGTTTTATCCAACAAACCCAGGCAAGTTTGGGATATACACACAACCCATTTTACAGAAAAAGAGGTGAGAAACATTAAATTCTTTCTGCTGATTCGTGCATACAGGGTAAAGCACCACTGAGAAAGGGAGCTGAGCTGATGATGATGATTTCTGCTCAAAGTTGTGATCCTTCCTCATCCTTTCTGTCCTTCTGGTGACCCCCCCAAGAGCCTTGGCAAGTCCACTGAGCTTTCTGAGCTCAAGAACACAATTATTTTAGTTTGGTGAGCTTTAGGGCTCCAGGGTGAGGGGAGATTGGAATGGGAATGGGGAGGGCCTGGGCCAGGGAATGGCCAGAAGGACACAAACACTTTTTCCATTGGCAACCACAACTGCACCACACTGTGACCATCAAGGGCTGGACTGTCTTCCCCATCCCCTGTCATTCCCAAAGATAGAATTTCTTTATGAAAGGCATCTGTCTTGAGTGAAAAAATTGGTGATTCATCTCAGACTCTGAGACCCAGCTTTTTCTCCATCTTGGCTTGTTGTGATGTGTATTGTCATGCCAAAGCCTCATCAGCTGCTCTCTTGATTTGTTCTTACTGCCCATGGAGTAAGTGCCATTCAGCACTGGTGGAGCAGCCCCTGTGATTGTCATGGTCACCCAAACTCACATGGCTGGGTCAAGGTGAGGCAGGAACACACACAAGGGTCCTGTTCACCATGCCCTGCTCCCCACATCCCACCCAGAGCAGCACAGGGACACCAACACTGCACACACATCACCCTCCATCTCCTCCCCCTGTGCCCCCCTGGGTGCCCATCTCCCTGGCAGTGCCTTCCAGGAGATGGCATGTTTGGAATCGATTCATTCCGCTGGAAGCACACCCATCCCTCCCCAAACATATGGCAGCTAATCCCTCCTTAAGCAGTTAATTAGGCACCATTTGTATGCACGTTGGCCTTTGCAATGAAGCAGCTGCGATTCCTGTAGGAAGCTGTTTGTTCTGGGCTGTCTTTCTCCTTTGTGTGGAAAAATGAGATGTTTCCTGCTCATTTCTTTGGGTATGTTCTTTTCAAAGAACAGATGTGATGAGGTGCTGCTCTGGTGGGGAAAGAGTGACCTGGTCTTTAAGGCACTGGGTGCACTTTGAGAGAAGCAGGGGGTCAGCTTTTTGCTCTGGATGGGATTCATGGAATCACTGAATGGTCTGGGTTGGAAGGGAACTTCAATATCCTTTGGTTCCACCTCCTTGCCATGGGCAGGGACACCTTCAACTAGACCAGGTTGCTCCAAGCCCTGTCCAGCCTGGTCTTGACACTTCCAGGGATGGGGCAGAGCAGCGACACCCTCATAGGGAAGAATTTCTTTCTAAAATCCACCTAAACCTACTCCCTTTCAGTTTAACCTATTCCCCATTGTCCTGTCCCTCCAGGCCCTTGCAAAAAGTCCCTCTCCATTTTTCTTTTAAGCCCCTTAAGGTATTGGAAGGTCACAGATTTGTTCAGGGACAGGATTTGGACCAGATAATCCTTGTGGGTTTCTCACAATTCAGTTTATTCTGCATTTCTAAGTTTGGCAACCCCCAAATTTGAGTTATTTTATGTTAGAGACTCTCCAGCCTTCCCACAAGCTCAGCCCTTACTTCACAGCACTCAGAAAGGATAGCAAAGGCCTTGAAAGTTTGGGACTGGAGTTGGTTTTGCTTTTCTGTTATAAATTGGGAGGTACAGCAAGGATAAATTAAGTTCTAGGGGTAAAAATGGGGTCAGAATTCTCGAATGTCAGATCCAGGGCTGCAGCATTCGATATCTTTCTTGCCTCATGGTATTTCTGGTTTAGTGCTGTGTGTCTGACATCTGGATGGCATTCTAGCACCTTCAGAGGGAAAATCTGTGATGGACAATCAATAAACTGTTTGTTGGGAAATTTTTCTCCTACCAGAATGATAGAATCAGGATCTGCAAAGGCACGGTAGACATATCAGAGCTGTTCATCAATTATCACTGCTATTTATTTCCTGAAATTGGACTGGAAAACTCAGTGCCCGAGTTGGTCTGAAGACATGGAAAGTGCATGTTGTTCCATTACCTCCAACTTTGGCAGCCCCCTTGTGTCTGTGACAAATTACTAATCAGTCTGCAATTTTTCATACCTGTCTTGTCTCTGTTTTACTGTGCTCTGCAGTGATTGCTGCATATTCTATCTCCCAGCACCCTGTAAATGATATCTCAGCCTTATTGAATACGCTGCTCCCTCCTGCATGTGATGAGCTGACCCAGGCTGGGGTGTCTGCACGAGGCTGAGCCTTCCCTGCTCCCTCTGGGCTGAAATCAGGATCACAACTAAAAGCCTCTGAATTACCCCCAGCAAGCTGAATTTCTCCCCTTCTCAATAACAGTGTGTAGTGTTTCAAGTAGCTTCACACTCCCCTCTAGTTTTTACTGTCTTCTGTTAGGTTTAATATCTTTTCCTTTTCAAAGCAAATATAAATGTCCCAACTCCAAATAATACACAGCAAAGCAATGTTGTAACATGACTGGTTTGCCTAACCTGGCTGTGAATGGCTCTTTCCCCATCACCAGCCTCGTTAATCTGATATAATTTTTGTTTCTTTCCCACTGTGATTGCTTTTTTTGTTGTATACACTTGGTACATTCAGTTCTTCCAATGGAATATATCACAGATTTCTGTATGAACTCTTCAGAACCCTTCTGAGGAAAGCCTGAGACCCAAGGTGCAGCTCACAGAGGGGTTTTCATGATTCTTACTCCATCACTACTCAGGAGCCCCACCTAGATCCAGATCCTGTTGATGTGTGTACACTATACATGTGACAGAAGGGAATTGCCACCTTTGTCTCAGTCTTTACAGGCTGAATACCCGAGGGAGTTAAGATGAATTGATGGGAACTCCACCGAGGCCAATTACTGTGAAGTTTCTAGAAGAGTGAGTTACAAATAACACGGGAAAAAGCAGCAAACTACAAACCAACATTACAAGGCACCTTCATGTACCAGGGACAGATAAATGAGAGAGAAAGCTTGCTTTTTTTTTAATTTATTTTTTTCCCAGCCCTCAGTGCAGTGTCTCCTGGCTGCTGTGGGAGCAGCTGACTTACTGCATCAGTTAGCAAAGGGGACAGGTTTGCTGCCTGCTGGAGACACGGGTGCACAGGCAGAGCCCCAGGGCTGCCCACTGTAATGGGCTCTCTGCTCTCCAGCAGTTTATGCCATTCCCCAGCAAAGAGGTCCTGCGTGGGCTGAATGGATGATGCTGATGGCCAACAGCTCCCTGGTTTGGCTGACTTCCCCTTGGAGTCTGAAGGGATGGCACTGCTGTGATGGATAAAAACCTTAGAGAGTGCAAAGGTGGCAAAAAGGCTTTTATCCCAGGAGCAGAAGGTCCTCGAGGCCACAGAGAACAGCTCAAAATCAAGAAACCCTCAGTCATGGTAGGAGACATTGCACAAAGGAGAGCGGGTGATTAAATAAGTCTTGTTTGGCACACTCCTGCAGGGATGAAGATGTGTTAGAAGGAGTCTTGAAGCAAGCCAGCCCCCAAGTGAAGGAAGCAGTCAGATGGGATTGTCATGGTGCTGGCTATTTGTATGCCAAAGTGACATAAGCATGAAGCTGAAAGGGCAGAAGCTCAAGAGAGAAGTGGACTCTGTGTGTCAGCTGGGAGTGAAAAAAAAGGGAGAAAGAAGAAAGAAGGGAAAAGGTGGCAGGGGCAAGGGAGTTGAGAGGCTGCTCCAACTTGAAAGAGGCATTAGAAGTGCTACTATATTAAATGAAGGAGGGCATCAAGGGGGGATATTTTGCTTTTTCAGAAGTTTTGAAGAACTGTACTAACAAAGTAAGGTGAGCAGGCAAGGTCAAGGAGGCCAAAAATGAGCAATGAGGCAGCTTTGCTGTTCTGACAGATACATGGCTCTGCACCTGCCATGGCCCAGATGTGGGACAAAGACATGAAGCAAGAGGCATAAGATAAATAGCGGTGCAGGAAGGATTTAAATTACAGGGGATCAATTTCTCTGACATAAATAAAGTTTTTTTAACCTCAGTTCCCCCATGAGTCAGCCTTTTTGGGCTGGAAATGATTTACACAAAAACCCAAGAGATGTCGGAGTCGTGATTGTGAATGGAGGATGTAAATTTAAGAAAATCAGTACTTAGTGAGGGGGGATGGAATAAAATGCAGCAATTCTGTAGTTAAACAGGACTATATAGTGTTAGCCTGGGAGGAGGGTGAAATTCAGAGTGCATTGTTCCCCACATCACTGTTCCAAACTTTCTGACTTCAAGGAGAGTCTCTGCTCATTCTGCTCGTATCAAAACTGAGATCTGTTTTAAGCCAGGCTTTCCAGGGACTGAACTTTGCCAGACCCCCATAGATCCACCTCCTTTGCACAAGTGTGGAATGCTGACCCTTGCCTATTAACCCATGAACTTGGCGTGAGCAGGGACCGACCTCCACCGTGCTACCGCTTAAGTGATCCATTTTTATCTCATTTGCACACATAATTTTCTGCCAAGGTGACATTATTGAGCACTCTTGGTGATGAGGACATTATTTAGGCATTAGCATAAACACTGGCTGGAAATCTGAGCTGAAGATAAGGTTGTTTGACAATGAACCACAGAGCAGGGATGGTTGGAGGGCAGGGCTGCTTCACTCTCTGGTTGAGATGCCTGTGGGTCACAAATCCAGGTAGGTCAAACTGCCTGTATGATACCTATGACCTGGTTTTAAAAACACTGCCAGAGGTTTGGTAGGGATTTATTTTTGCCATGTAGGTTTTGGGTTGTTTATTGCATTCTGGTAGGGTTTGTTGTTGTTATTGTATTTTCCTTGCTTGTTTTTATTCCTCAAAAATGGGAAGAACCAACACAGCTATCCCAGGCCAGTGACTGCCCCAGGACCAGTTCAGACCAAGCCAGTTGCTACTGGAGAGTAAAAAATGCTATTTTACTTCCATTTGTTTTAAAGGGTACATTTCCCTGTTTAGAGTGTTTCCACTAAATATATATGCTTTCTACTAGCCCTTAGAATCAAAAAACATCTTTCAGCCTCTATGGTTCCAAAGGACAGAAAGCTGTAGAGAAATTTAAGTTCACTGCTCACAATTACCCAAATCTGGAATGATGGGAGGTCGAGAAGCAAACAGGACACGGAGGAGCTCGTAGGAACTGCTGGAGCTGAACTTCTCAGTGCAGTCTCAAGGCCAGAAATCCCAGCTGCTCTTCACAACTTATTCTCTCAGCCTGGTTAAGTCCCAGGGTCTGCTGGGCAAACATCCTCCTGAAAGAGGGAAGAGTTAGAGGACAAGGGCCAGAAAGGCTGGGAATGACCTGCCATTTTTATATCACTTTGAACTATAAAAATGAATGGACAAAAGTGCCTATTGTTAAGTGCTGAAATAAGTCTCAATAATTTCCTATATTTCTCTTGATTTCCCAGCATTAGCTGTGAGTACTTTTAATGACTCTCTTTATGAAAGCCTCTTCTGGTGTTGGGGGGAAGTTATTAAGCCTGTTACAAAGGGATTTTATGGTTTTAATTATAAACAGGTAATAGAGTCTATGTAAAAATTACCTTTTGACTTTGCAATAAAACCCATTTCCCCCAAGGTAAGAACTCCATAAAGAGAGAATTACACGCCAAGGGAACGGAGAAGGTGGCTCTGAAATCACAGGGTGCCTGCACAACAGCAGCTTTGGAGAAGCCCTAGGGATGCCCTGACCTCAGCCTGCCTGCCTGCCTGTCTGTCTGTCTGTCTGTCTGTCTGTCTGTCTGCTGCACGCCAGGGGAACCACAGAGGGCAATAGAGGGCTCAGGGCTGCCCAAACTCTCTTGTGCTGCTTTAGAGGACTCCATTAACTCTGTTAATAGTCACATACAGACCATGCAAAGCCCACAGCAGTGGAGGGCTAAAACAGCTCTGCTTCTTTCCTCTGAGCTGTGCAGGGAGCTGCCCTGGTTGGAGAGATCCACATTTTCTTTGTGGATAACATTCCTAGGCTTACCCACCCTGGCTTTCTTGCTGGGCTTTGCCCACCCTGTGGCAGGAATCACTTGTGTCCCAACCACGGAGAAAGCCCCTGGAATACAAAGGCTTTGTATTTTTGTGTTTTTCACCACAAAAATAATAAGGCTTTTCTGCTGTCCCCATTCTGGTGAGGTTGGTCAAGCTCTGAGCTGTCAGTGCCACCAAGGCCAGTAGCTGCAACTGCCCTTTTCTCTGTCTTGAAGGGAAAACATCGGTTTGCCTCCTGATGTCAAATGCACATTTTCCTGATTATTAGAGAAGGCATTTTCTTGGCACAAAATCCCCTTGCTGGCATTGAGCACTGAGCTCAGCCGTGCCTGTCCTGCACACTGCTCATGCCCTTGAGGAAGTCACTTCATTTTCCTCTGCTCGTGGTTTGTCCCCTCTTCCTTTCCTCCTCTTCCTCTCCTGTGCACAAGGAGGACAAGCCTTTGACAAATGGCTTGTCTTTTAGCATAAGGTCAACGAGACTGAGCTCCTGTGACTTAATGAGTTAATTACATCACTTGCCTGTCAGCAAGAACTGCTGGTACGTGTGCTCTGAGGTGGCTCCTGCCAGGAAATACAGCACAGGGCTCTGGGGCACCAACACCAGTTATTCCAGCCAGGAGCTCACTGCATTTCCAGTGAGGACATAAGCAAAGGGAACAAGGGGAAGGCTCCCTGCATTTCCAGTGAGGACATAAGCAAAGGGAACAAGGGGAAGGCTCACTGCATTTCCAGTGAGGACATAAGCAAAGGGAACAGGGGGAAGGCTCCCTGCCCACAGCAAGGGGTTGGAACTAGGTGGTCTTTAAGGTCCCCCCAACCCAAACCGCTCTGTGATTCTGTGGCATCTCCTGGGGGATGTGGACAGGCAGCAAAACTGATAAATCCGTAATAAAAGCAGGTGGAAACTGGCTGAGGGGTGGCCCTTTGAGAGAGATCCTTGTTGACAAGGAGCAGGGGTGTCACCCATGGTCACCATGTGAGTGGCACCGGTGTGAGGCTTCGGGTTCCTTCCAAGCATCTACAATGCTCTGGTCCAGACCAGCTATCTGTGCCACCTCCTAGAAATGATTAGTTCATTGACTAAGTTAATACTCAGTTGGTCAATATCAGTTTTAATTCCTTCTTTGAGCTGGAAAACTGAGAACGAAACAGGTGAAGAGGAAAAAAGTGCAGCACTGGAGACTGTAATTTGCTGCCTGTAATCTCCCCCTCTATATCATTTATAAGGATATATAGACTGTTATGGCTCATCTGTATCCCTCTAATCATTAATGAGGTGCCTTTCATGCCCTAAAGTTAAAGTCATAAAAGTAAAGTGTGTTTTCTACAGCAGGTCCATTTTAGTTCTTTATCCAAATGTTCTAGTGCCCTTTATAATGTATTTGCTGTAAATCTTGACAGCTTTATTTGTTTTGTTTTTCTATCTAAATGTGGTGTTGAGTGGAAATGGCCTCATTATCTCCTATTTGTAAAGAGAATTTGCTGTCTTTTAAAGGGGCTGTATTAGCAGCCCTAGAGATAGAAATCCCTGTTCAGAGGGAGAAGCCACAGCACGGGCAGGCGAGCTGAGCCTCCCCCCTCCCTGCAGCTGAGCTTTAAGTGATGGATGAGCAACACTTCACTTCTCTGGCCCGGCCTTGTGGGTTCAGCAGCCAGGGACTCATCCACACCTTGTGTTTTCCCTTGCTGAAAGCAGTTCCAGATGAAAGACTGCACCAAATCTAGGCAAACAAAAATTTGTTTTCCCCAAACTAGGTTCCCTCTTTTCTAACTCAGAGGCACTTAGCTTGTAACAAGCTGAGCCTTGTTCTTTCATTTGTAATAATCACGTTGATCCCAATTGTACCTGACACTTAACAGAGTCCCTGGGTAGTAGACTCCTAGATTCTCTGAGGTCTCACTCTGACAGTGTTTTTGTGGCTTTTGAGCACTCCAGCAAGCTACAACCCCAGTAGGCAGCACCCCTAACCCTGCTGGGACATCGAGGACACTCTCCAGGGCACATTGTCCAGCTCCAGCAGGAGCCTGCACTGCTGTGGTGTGGGCAGGGCTTCCCTCAGCTGCAGTTTCACTGCAACTGCCTTAAATCAGGGTCTGCAGACTGGATTTAAGGAGGTTTAACTCAGCCTGGTCAGATAAAAGGTGTCCCTGCCCATGGAATCTTTAAGGTCCCTTCCAATGCAAACCATTCTGTGATTCTGTGATATCAAAGAGCACTTGGAAAGCAAGGTTGGTTACCCAAGATTTCTAAGGTCCAGATGAGAATTTAAGTGCCATGTTAAGGTCTGTAACCTCTTGCAATACCTCTCAATGCTGTTTGAGAAGACTCTCATTCTGTACAGTCAGTCCTGACTCGTCTGCACAGCAAACACTGAGGCAGCCCTGACACTCCCCCTGTGATGCCCCATGAGATACCAAGGCAGGATAGTTCATTGAGAAACCTCCCTGGCAAGCAGGTGCTTTTCATATCCCAGATTTCTTCATAAAAAATCCCCTTTGTTTCCTGATGAGAGAAGGAATCTGCCACCAAGAAAGAGTTAGAGGGAGAGAATGAGAAAACAGAGAGTAACACATAAATGGGGTTGAAGGTGTGAGACCATTTTCACTGTATTTTATTTCTGCTAAAACCTGTGTCCCAGTCCAGCTCCACCTTCATGGCAGGGTAAGGATTGCCTTTAAGCCCCTGAGCCTCCACAAAGCCTTTCCAGAATTCCTTAGGGCAGTATTGTCAAAGTTACAACTCAATGGGGAAAAAGGTGTTCCAAGTGGACGTTTCCCTCTGTCCTCCATCTGCCAAAATCCCTGCTGAGAGCAATCCAGCTCATCCAGAGTCCTCTCTTCTACAAAGGATGGCCCAGGAATCTGCTGTAAACTCTATTCAGAAGCAACTCTTTTTTTTTTTATTTGAAATGATGCTGTCTGCCCCTTCCTCTTTGTTACTGTGAGGGAAGATAACCACATATATGGAAGTGAAGTGATGAGTTTATCTATTCCAGCACTTATGTCCAAGTAAATCCCCAAGTGTGATTTTTCTGTCAGACAGGAGGTTGAGTGCTCAGCTTTTGTTCTTAATCTCACTCTTACCTTTCAAATCACCTGATAGCCAGAGCAAAACATATCTTTCATTAAAATGGATGTTTACAGCTAACAGGCATAATTTTTAAAACACAGTGATTGCCAGAGCCTGCTGAATGAGGCACCAGATAGGGAAGTTTTTCACAGCTTTGGAGCTAATGAGTTGTAGACATTGGCAAATACTGACTTTTTAAATTAGAGCTGCCATAGTTCAAAGGAGACAGATGGTTTTATTTATGAAAGGGGATTTAAGGGCCACACACAGAAGACTCCCCAGAAAGACAATGTGTTGTTGGAGACCATATATCATAAAAGGTGATATTTAAAACACTTCAAATTTCAATCCCCCTTGTCCTCGTTGCCAGCAAAATCTAACGGAGTAGCGTTTTGAAATCTGGCACCAGTTGTGCTCTGATAAAAACAAACACAAAAAAAGAAGAAACTGAGAGAGGACACCTTCTGAGCTGGAAATACCAGAGTTCAACATGGGCCTGATTCAAACCCCTCTGAACCCACTTCTGTTAATTCCAATGTGATTCTCTTCCTCATTATCTCCTCCATTCATCTCAAACTTTGGAGACTTGAGTGATCAATACTTTGTGTGGATTCCAGGTTGCTCTTACACAACATTCAAGGCATCTGGAGCACAGAATTCCTTGCTAGAAAGGCTGCAATAACAATTTGGCAGTGTTGTACTTAAGCCTCCCCTTAAAATCACACTTGATCATAGGTTCAGGCCAGAATTACTGAGATTCCAGTCGCTGTTTTTCAACAGAACTCAAAGAGTAGCAGGTAAGGTATGTTGTTGGGAGCAGAGGAGGAGTAAAAGCTCTCTTGTTCAGAAAAGGCCTCTCATCACACAGGAGAGGGCAGAAACTGGTACAGATTGGGGTAGGCACTGAAAGGCTTTTCACTGATCCACAAAACATCCAGAGCTGCACCAGGCTGGACAGACTCAGATGGGAAACATTGCTGCCAAAGCTACCCCTGTGTCGAGGGACAGGGGATGTGCTGGTAGTGATGGGCAGGACTATAAAACCAGTGCCTGGCTTCAAATGAGGATCAAATCCTAGCCCAGACTGGCACAGAGCAGCCTGTGCTCTGAGGGGAGCAGCTCCTCCCAGGGAAGGTATTTGTCTCCTGCTGCTGTGATGTTCTTTGCCAGCTTTCAGCAAACTCCAACAATCTCTCTCCTGTCAGCACAGCATATGTCTGCTCTGCTCTGCTGTTATCTGAACAGAATACAGGATGGAAGCAATTTCCAGAAAGCACAGAGAATATTAAGACAAGCAGAAGTGCAGGGCACAGGGAAAAAATACTCCAGCAGTTACTTGACTCTCCTGAATAAAGTGTGGCAGCTCAAATATTCCTCAAGTCCAGACTGCTCCGACCAAGGAGGCAAGTTCTGAGCCCTCAGTTATTCCAGGTGAGTCATTTATGTGTCTTGCAGTCCTCACATATTAGTGTTACTCCTCCTTTTGCCTGGTTTAGTGCCTTCATCCCCTGGAAGGCTGGGCAGCCTGCTCTGCTGTGTCCCTGCATCAGGCTCTGGCACTCACGTGGCCGTTCGTGGCTATTTGAATGACAAAGATCATTTGTGCAAATTATCTTTTGTTCTCTAGGCTTTGGAACAGCGTTGATGCAGTGGTGTGAGTCCTGAAAGCACACCAGGGTAGTGAGGGAGTTTTGAAGTCTTTATCCCTGGAGACACTCACATCTCAATAGGTCCCTGCCCAGCCATGCTCTGATCTGCCCTGCTTTGAGCTGGGAGTCCCAGAGCTCTCCTCCAGCCCAGGAGCTGATGGAAAATGCAGTGGATGGCAGTGGCTGAGTTTTTGCCACTCCCCTGACATGAAGAATATGTACCAACACCCCAAAAGCTGCTACAGTTCTGCTGGTAGCCTGGTCTAGCTAAGGAAGGACCATTTTCTCATCCTAACCCAACACATTCCTGTCAGCCAAGCCTGGAACTACCTTAAGCCAGTGCTGCTTTTCCCATGTCACTGGCAGATGTGCAGAACATCTGTAGAGCAGAGGCTGGAGCTTCTGTGCCCACTGAAACCTCAGTGTCCTGATAGCAAAAGAGCCATCAATGCCCTCCTGGTGCCATCTGTGCACCCAGGAGGAGATGATGGCACCTCTGCAGGGTCACACAGAACCCTGAGCACCCCTGGCATATCCAATGCCTGCAGCTCTAAATTCTTCAAGCTGTGGTTACACCACCCACAGGCAGTGCCTGAGGCCAGGCAAAAGTGTGGTTCTTGTTTTAAAAGAGCTTCTTCTCTTAGCCTTGAGGCTGCTCCAGTAACATTTGCTCCCACCAGCCCTGGGAGTGTTCAAAAGACATGTGGATGTGGCACTTGGGGACATTGAATAGTGGTGGGTTTGGCAATGGTGGCTTGATGGTTGGACTCAATGATCTTAGAGGGCTTTCCCAACCTAAATTATTCTGTGATTCTGTGATCTGTGAGTTTGAGTGGAATATCTTCATTCCCAAAGCCCTATTCTCCATCTAGGAACCATTCTGGAAAGGGTCACGGCCACCTCAGGGCAATGACAGCCAGACATACCCACAGTGTCTGCTGCTAATTAAAGAGCACAAAGGAAGTCCTGGGCTGAATTATTGTCCTAATTATTCTGTGAGGAAGCAGAATTAATGGGTAGGTCTCCCCAGTGGAAAACAAGACTCACCCCAGGGACAGGCAACAAGCTGCAAGGTACTGTGAAGGGGGAGAGGTGTGTTAGGTTTACCATTCTGTAATCTTTAAATAAAGCATAATTTAGTCAATAAATAGCTCTTACTGCTTCAACATTAAGACCAATATGACTATTGGTACCAAATGTAGCTGGGGATAAAGGGAATAATAAGAAATTGCAAGAGAAGAGCATAAGAAAGTTTAATTTTCAGCAAAACATAAGGGGAAGGAGTGTGTGTGTGCGTGTGTGTCCATTTATTTTAGGATTATGAAATGGCAGTTGGTTTGTTTGGGGGGTTTTTTAACAAGATTCCAGCAGAAGAGAATAAATGAAGATAAGTGGCTGACTCAGGGATTCTGAAATTAGCACTGAAGGTTTCTGTTATAGCCTGTCATTACTCGGTGGACTTGCAAAGCCAGAAAAAATTGAAGTATTAAGTGAAGATGCCATTGAAACAAACTGTTCAGTTATAAGGGCTAAAAACCAGCTTGATTTTATTGGCCCTTACACGTTTTTATTTCGCTACTCATTTCTTGTTATACAAGGCACAGCTTTCCAGAGGGAAAATAGACACACAAAGAACCTACTGACCTCTGCCTAGTATTTAGAGCTTGTACATGCATTACTATGCCACATGGATTTATTCTGAACTAATAAATAATATAATAATATCTTAGATTTGTGTAGCACCCTTCTATTCCCAGAGATTCCAAGGCACTTTGTAAACAGCAGGACTTAATTGTCTTCTCACTTTGCTTTCATGCACTTGTGGCTTCAGGGGGATCGCTCTTGATTTACACTAAAAATACACAGGAATTGCTTCTCTTCCCTCTGGACCAGAGCTTAGAGGAGCAACAGCGATCCAAGCCCACTTAGAAACATGAAAAGCCAGACAGAGAGTTAAAGACAGAGAATGAAAATGAGTTTATTTTTGGTTTCACAGCAAAGGGAGTGCTACAGAAAAGCAGGATGTTACAAACCACAGCTGGAATTTGCCTGGGAGCTGTGGCTGAGAAGCTTTTGGACCAAAGCATCTCCTGGACATCGGTGACCAGCCTTGGGTTGATATTTCCTGGAGGGGAGGCACTTTTGGGGCAGTCCTGGGGCACCAGTGGGGTTGGTCATCATCTCTTATTCCTGGAGCTTTGCTGCCACTGCCCCTCCCTGCGTGGGAAATGCCCCCATGGGGTTTGGAATTCCTCAAGTTCCTTTTCTAGCAGAGGAGAAGTCCCCAGGAACCAGTGTTTGCCACCAATATTGCAGTTTTTTCAGTAAGCCCTGAGGTGTGTATGATCTAATACGTGCAGCAGAGAGATCAATGTCCTCTAAAGAGGGCAGTACAAATTGCAGCTCTGAGAACAGTGTCCTTAGCCAGCAAAGGAACAGTTTCTTATCAAACACTTTAAATAAAGCAGATTTCCATTTTTGCAAAAGCTGATGCTTTAAAAAAAAAAAATCTATGCCAAACCATTCAATCCACGAAGAATTATTCATTAGAAGAGAAATCAGAATATTATGGTGTTTAAAAATGTTTTACTATTTTGAACTTTCCCTTAAAGTGATTTTCTTTTTCCTTCTCCCACTTGATCTTTTAAGTGGTGCAGTACAAATAGCATTCAACCAAAACTAGAACATGGGGGAAAAACATAATTGCTCCTTCATATTGTTTAAATTTGCAGGCTAAAAATGGTATATTTTTTGTTTTGATTAGAATTTTATTTTAACAGCTATTAAAATAATAATAATAAAAAGAATCCCTAATTGTTTCTCTAGTGTAGAAATGCTATTTTAAGTTCTTCTGGTTTCATATTTGACCTTCAGAGCCTGGAGAAACTAATTCCTTTCTACCCACTCAGCCTTGACTGAGGCACAGAGAGAAGGGTTTGTAGAAGGTTTTAAGACCCTCTGAAGCCCAGGGTCTTTCTCCTGAGGACCTCAAGGGCTCCAGCTGCTCTCCAGATTCTCTCTCCATCTCTACCAGGTCTGCCCTGGGGTGGTTTGGCTTTCTAAGGATGGAAATGTGGGCAGTCTGATGAAGATGGCTGTTGGGTGGATGGCAGAAATCATTGATAATGGATACAGGGAAATTAAAGTGAAAATAATAAAATTTCTCTCCTGTGCAGTTTTGGGGTTTGGGAATTATTTGCCCCTGAGAGTTTTCTTTGGCCACCAGCTCAGTTTAGCACATGTGCAAGCCTGAGAAAAGCTGTATTTTTGCTGTTAATATGTAAGGACTTGGATGCTTTCAGGGCCACCAGGGCTGGATGTGCCCCTGCCCTGCCAAGAGCTGGTTTGTGGTACTGTGTAAGCAACACTTGTTGAGCTGGGCTGGAATCTCAGCTGGAATCTCCTTGTGTGTCCTCAACAATGACTTCAGTTCAAACAGCACCAGTGCCTTGCCAAGCCAAGTGGCAGAAAAAGACAACGTGAGATGGGGCTCACTGGTGCTCAGGTGAGTGGGATTTGCTCAGGTGAGTGGGATTTGCTCAGGTTAGTGGCAGGGCACCAGAAACTAAAATTCAAATTACAGACACAGAATAGAATAGGCTGAGCAAACCCCAGGTGCCTGTGGTGGTGGCAGGGGCAGGGTGTGGCTTGAGGAACCTTAAACTGCAGTGAACAAAGCTTATCTTCTGACCATGAGAAGGTCACTGGATCCATGCAAGGTAACAGACGGGAAAATATTAGGCTTAGCCTGGGTGCTTGGTAAGCCCTTTGCATCTGAACAGCTTCCCCATCTCAGCCCAACCCCACTTTTGCTGTGAGGCCCCAGGTTTGAAGGAATTTTGTCCAGGAAGCCATAAATCCAGCAAAGAAACAGAGGAGATTTGAAAAATGGCCATTGCATCTTCTCTGAGGAAATTAGCAATGATCTGCAAAGTTCCCAGCACAGCCCGTGAGGACCAGCGGGTGAGGACAAAGTGCTCTGGCTATTTTAAAAATATACTTGTTTGTTCTAAAGGCTGAAGTGGTGCTTTAGTGGGAAATAAAACCAAGATGAGGAAGCAGCAATAAAGCAGGGCTGTTGTGCACGCTGCCTTCCCGAGGGAGCATTTACAAGCCCTGCTGATGTGTGACAGACTCCTCCTGGCTCGGTGCTACCAGCCACCGTAATAAAAGTGGCCTTGCAGTGGCTGGATGAGAGCTCCTGGCTGAGGTCTGGCTGCACTCAGCCCTCCTGGGAGGGGATTTGCCTTGGATCTAACAGGGGTTTGCTCAAAGTCTGTGTCTTCCCACTTGCTGCTTATTGATCCCCAAGGAGAAGACTCCACTCAGGGTATGAGGGGTCATTTCTCACTGTCAGCTTGTTAATGGCACAGGGCAAACAGTAAATATGAGCAGAGGAAAGAGGCTTTAATGAGTTGCTCACACTTGAGATGTGATGGTTCTTCACGAAATAAAGGCTGAGTAATTCATGAACCTCTGGCTTTGCTCTGCTTTGTGACAGACTCTCAGTACCCAGAGGAGGGTTCCTGCAAATGGCCTGGCAACCAAAGGGGCTGCCACAGCATCCCTTGAAACGGGTTCAGCTTAGAGGTCTCATTAAATACAAACCCAAGTATTTCCATGTAAATTCTGCCAGAATTTGTTTCGAGGCACAATAAACGGTCTGCCTTCTTTCTGGGCTGAATGTCAGTGTTAAAAGAAATGGCCAGCCATAAATACATAGAACTGCTGCTTTCCCTGAACATACCTGTGTTCAGTGGGTATCAAATCAAACTGCCTTGCTCCAGGCAACTCAGCCTCCCATGTATTTCACAGAGCTGGGCAAGGGGAATTGGTAATATTCTTGCTCAGTGCTCTTATTTTCTCATTCTTTGCTGAAGGAATGACAGGGAATGCAAAAGAATTCTTATCATCCAGAGGCTGCACAACCCCTGGTGAGCCCCTGCTCTGGCACCTGCTTCAAGCCAGTGCTCTGATGCTGAGAGAACTTGAGCATGTGTGGGTAGGTGTGTGTCTCCCTCCCCACGAATTGCAGAAAGAGCTGGAGTGACTTAAGCCAGCTGTTGTAAGTGGCAAATGCTATGTGAGATGACTCTCTGCCCTGGAGAGCTCTTGATGGTTTTCCTGGGCTTTTGGCCAGGCTCTGGGAAAATAAAGATAACATCCTGGAATGATCTGTTCCCAGCTTCTTCTTGCTGACAGTGGGAATCTGCATTTGGTGTAGAGGGAAAAATTTATTTCCCTCTTATCCCTACCATTGTGGATTGAAATCCTGGGGTCTCTTTAGCAATTGGGATGTTATGGAACATTGCCTCCAGATCTGAATGTGCCAGCTAAGTCTGTCTCTAGGTGCTAGTTCGTGTTGTAGAAGGAGGTCCAGAAATACCCATGAGTGATGCTTTAAGAAGGAAAGTTGTTTCCTTATTCCAATTTGGAGCTGCACTGTTGTTGTGTGATAACACCAGCACACTGAGCTGTAGGGATGCTTCTAATTCACTTCTGCGGTGGCCTCTGTCAATATTTCATTTAAACAGCTCGTTAATTTCCTTATCCTTGGGATGCCTCTGCAAAGGGAAACTGAGGCACTGTGAACCTGAGTGACTTCTCTCAAATTATGTGGGGGTTCTGAAGAGCTGGAAATCAGTCTCAAATCCCAGTGTAGTTCCCTGAGCACTCCTGTTTTGGGGCAAGGCTTTACAGCACTGCACAGTTCCTAATAAAGTAGTGACACTTCACATTATTCCTTACCCTGCTTGCAGAGGGCTCCTCTTGGAAGTGCTTATGCTGGAAACCAGAGCTAAGATTTTCAGAAGTCATATCCATTTTTAAGCCTTGGAGTTTACAAAACAAATCCCAAAAATGGCAAAGCTAAATCTTTCTCCTCTCCCAGAGGAAACTGCCTTTACCACAAGTTGCTGTACACCATTGTTGTTAAAATGATTATCAAAAAACCAGCTGGGAAGTTCATGTGTTTTTCACTCCTTTCTTGCATCCAGGTTGGACAGGGCATGGATGGAGCATCTACTCTTTATTGCTGGAGCCTATGGAGATTTAAAACAAATCTTTGTGATCAAGTCATTTTGTGGTATAGGAATGATAGTGCTCCTACTGAAATAATATTATAAGTATAATTAAAAGAACTCCCAGAACAGGGTGAGCAGCCCTGGGAAAAAAAATCAACCTTATGCAAACAATAATATAAAAAGGCAGGACAGAGGCTTTCAAGTGCTTTATTTTTTGTTGTCCCTATAGTATTTCTGTAGTATTTGTAAAAAAGATTCTTTAAGCACTCCTTCTCCACTTGAATGCCAGACAAGTCTGCTTTAATAGCTGAGCATTCCACAGAAAATGGAACAAAACAGTTTTGTCTCATTCAGCCCTGGCTGGGAGCATCATATGTGTACTGTGCTAAGGAATCATGGAATTATTAAGGTTGAAAAAGACTTCCAAGATGTTTGAGTCCGACCTAAACCATGTCCCTGAGTGTCACCTCTACAGGTGCTATGAACAGTTCCAGGGGTGATGATCCCACCACTCCCACAGCAGTCCACACATCCCACTGGACCCTCCTGCTCTGTGGTCTCACCTGACTGCAGCCCCTGGATGTTCCTCAGTGTATCCAGCAGGACAATGAACATCCCTTCCACCAGCTCCTCCTGCTCACTTATTCCTGTATCCAATAGCTCCCAAATGACCCTTTTGGTGGGGCTGTGCTCTCCTGAGGGCACCCCAGGGCAATGGGGAAAGGCCAGGCTGAGTTCCTGGAGAGGGTTTTCAGGCACCGAATCTGAAAGCAAAAGTCACTCTGGAGTAGGATTTATTATCTTGATTTATAGAAACAATCACATTTTAGTCAATCAGCTGGATAAGGCATAAAATTTGGTTTGGTTTTTTTTCCCTCAGGAAAACCTATGTGAGTTAAACTTTGTGACCAGCAATTCCCAGGCAGAAATGAACTCGGCTCAATCTGCATTCAGCTACATGAAACTGATATAACATAATGGTTCTGCCAGTTTATTCATACAGCTGATATTTGCTAATGCTCTTTGATTTATTGGCTTTCTCACATCACAGTAAAGCTGTATTTTTATATAGTTTATTTCCCCCACAATCCCCAATATGCACAGTTCCTGCTGGGCCTTCACAAATTAATCTCTGCTATTTTTTCCTGGTGTCTTGCATGAGCAGAGAGCACCATCCATCTCCATTGGAAATTGGTTATGCTCCAACTTTCTGCCATTCCTTTTTTTTTTCCTTTCCAGCTTCTGGTCCCCCAGTACTTCCCAGTGTGGGTTTGTGTGTGTGTGTGTTCACACCAGACATTGTGTCTCTGATGCACAGGATGGCAAAGGGAGGTTGTTAAACCAGCACTTCTGGAGGCCTTTTCAGAGGATGCTGAAAAAGAATTACAACTTGACTGGGGTGCTGAGGAGAGCTTTAAATATAGATGTAATTTTCTCTTTTTGCTTGCACGAAGTCAGAGGAATGATAACATCTAGAAAACTGGCCTTGCTCTCCTTTGTTGTTGCTGTTCTTTTCAAAGACTTTGGTTGTTACACATGAATGCAAACACCTAAACCAGGTAATGGACATTGTAAGCTCCATTCTGGATGTCCTAGAGACGAAAGAAGGGTATATAGGGAGAGTAATAAAAGCTTTCATTTTCTCAACCACATTTAAAAGCTGGATTCACAAAATAGTTTAATGGAAGGATTTAGATGGTGGATAATTTTTTCCCCAACCCTTTTAGAAGCACTAGCTGACAGAGGGATAATCAAATTTCAGTGACTCTGCTTAATTCACTGAAAAGCACACAATCCACCACTGTGAGAGCTCTTTTAAATGGCTTGGTCCATTATCCCAAACAGTTTGGGACTCCTCGTGTGCAGAGCAGTGCAGAGCCCAGGCAGAGAAAGCCAGCAAGACTATTTCCCAAATCTGCTGGAATGTTTATGATTGCAGTATTTCAAACTATTTAAAGCCACACTCTTGATCTGCTCCCAAATACATCTATGCTTTAGGATCAAAATAAGTGTGTTTGAGTACAGATATAGATCTTACAATGCAAATTGCTTTAATGAAAGAGAAGCTGCCTCCTTAAAAGCCTTGGCATTGGCACTGCCAAAAGAGTCCAGTGTAACTTCCCAAAATCCATGGCATCCCAGCTGGCTTTCAGAACTTTCAGAACCAGACCCTGATCAAGAAAGCTGCATACAAAACACAGACTCGAGGGAAGCACAGAGAAAAGGGAATAAAGATGAGGCAAAAGGGAAGAGGATGCTACAAGAATCAGCAGAAGCTTAAACTGGTGTTTGGTCACAAAAAGGAGAAAGAACTACACTGGTGCAGCCTAGATATAGCAACAAATAGGCATTTAAGGAAAAATGAGGGTGTGAGGGAATGTTCCAAATCTGAAGCTGAGTGAGATGGAGAAGATATCTCTCCAGGGTTCACAGGCAGCAAGGTCTGGCCCTGGGGCTGCACAGTGAACTATGGCTGCATTGGGAACCTGATCCTCTTTTTAATCTTGTGGCTCATGCCAGCTCTAAAATGTAAATGTGAAGAAAAATAATGAAGACCCCTCCCTACCTCATTCCCTCCTCCCAGAAATCCAGAATGAATCCACCTGACAGTAAGGGCACTGGGATTTCCACAGGAATGGCAAGAGAGCCCTGGTATCTTCACTGGTAATCAGCAATATTCTTGTCTCTCTTTATCTCTGGGTAAAGGAGAAACAGGGAGGGAGGGAGCAGCCCAGTTTGCCCAAAGGCCTTGCTGGGGCTCTTGTTCCTCTTCCACGAAACTCTAAAGCTCCTGCATCGTCCCACTGACTCCCATGAAAACAATATAAAATTTCACTTTTACTTTGTGGCTTCATATCCAGTGATCAAATAGTAAATATATGTGAGGAAGAGTTATGCTGGAGAGATAGAAGGGAGGCACACTTGAATTCCTGCTCCAGATGTTTTCTTCTTCCTGCCATTTGGTTTCTGCTCTTCCCAAGCACCACGAGTTAATCTTCTACTGTAAAGTAACAAAAGCAAGTGGCAGCTGCTGCCAACACCTCTGTGCACAGCCCTGGAGGAGGCATCTGCTCACAGGTCTGGGGGGTATCGCTGCTGACATCCTGATTTACTGACACTTGGGCTCCATCTCTCCGAGGGAAAGGGCTGTCTCTGCCAGCTGGGACAGGGAGGCAAAGACAATCTCAAGCTGTGTGACATCGTGGTGAGGGACGACATTCTGCTCCTCAGCAGCAAAAAAGCTTGGATTGCAGCTGGTGCTGCTGCATCCCTGGAATTCAGGGAAGTGTAAGTGACACGGCGAAGTTTATTCTGCAATAAACTGCCTTTGGGGCCAGGCTGGTGTGAAACACATCGGTGTGAGGCTGGTGACAACCAGACTGTCATTGGAACCTGGATGGTTTCCATGGGGCACTGCAGCCTGAGCAGAGGGCTCGTGGTTAAAGATCCGTGCTGGTGGCAGCAGCTTTTTGTGCTGTCTCTCAGATTCCATGGTGATGTATTTTAAGGACATTTTTTGCTTTGTGTGTCTGTAAAAGCCTCTTGCGTGACAGTAATGGAAATGTGGGTTTCTGTCTTGTGCCTTACTGAGATTCTTAGGTCAACAGGGAGAAAGAAGAGGCAGAGCAAGAAGTGGGGGAGATCCTGTTACCTGCAGGCAAAAAGAGCATCAAGGTGCCTCCTCAGCCTGCCCTTGCTCAGGATGGGAACTCATTTACTGGTGATGGAGGACACAGTCCTTGCCATCATCCAGCCTGGGTTCCTCAAGCAAGGCAAGGATCATAGAATGACCTGGGTTGGAAGGGACCTTAAAGATCATCTCATTCCACCCCCAGCCATGGGCAAGGACACCTTCCACTAGATCAGCTTGCTGAGAGCTCCATCCCACCTGATCTTAAACATTTCCAGGGCTAGGGCAGCCACAGCCTCTCTGGGCAACCTTCAAATGCCCTTCAAATGGTAGTGCCAAGAAAGGGATGCTCTGTCTGCTCTAAGACACTGAGCCACTTTCAGGCCCCTCAGCCAGCTCAGGGAGCATTTCCAGCCCCTTCCATTCTCTTTTTTCCCCCTAAAAGTGAGGGTGTAGGAGCTGGTGACAACAGTGAGAGCAGAATGGCTGTCCTGCTCCCAGGAGGTGCTGCCCCTTCCAGCCCTGGATTCCCTATAAAGTGACAGAGGAAGGGAGATTGCACACACCTTTTTCCAAGGAGTTTGCCTTCAAATGCAGATTACAGGACTGCAAAATGACACAGATTTTTGCCATTCCCTTTCAGGCCCTTTGCTGCTTGGAGGACTCAGCAGGAAATCTGGGCAGTCTGGGCCATGGTGCTGTGCACTGGGGAGCAGAGCAGGCTAGTGCAGCTGGGAAGGAGTATTCCAGCTCTCCCTTCTCCTGTGTCTGCCACCCACCAGCATGCCCTGCTCAGTGCCTGTGCCCTGGAAGCTGAATGCTGGGCTCTGCAGTCTCACCTGAATCTCTTCTTGTGGGGTCAGAAGTCCTGCAGTGAGATAATCTAGGCTGATACCAGTTTTCTGCTCTGTTGGTTTTCCTTGTAAACCCATTACCAAGGACTGAGATGGATGCTTTCCCATAAGAGCTTTCCATTAAGGCAGATTCCTCATCCATGTGGAGATTTCTGGGTCTGACCCTCCCTGCTTTCCAGATGTCCCAAATACATGAAGAGCAACGTGGGCAGTGCAGGAGCAGGGATGAAACTCTGTCATGTTTCTTTTTTTTCTCTGTGTTGTCAATTAAACAGGATTTATGTCTTATTTCTCTGTTCTGTAATTACCCCCTGGGATTTATTTCAGGTAGCTGGAGAAAACAATATACCTCCAGAACTTTCTGGCTGCTGGGAAGAGTTATTGCTGCTCCTCCTGATTGTGTAGCAAAACCCAACTCCCTTCAATACTGGCTTTCCCTTCCTGAAGCAGGGGAGGGTATTCATGGTAATTTTGTTCCCTTTCAGAAGGGGACATAAAATATAGCCCTGGACATGCCAGGTATTGTGATCCTCTAAAAAAATGTACTCAGAGATCACAGAAAGTATTAATTAACCCCTGTGTGTGTTAGGCTGCCCAAAGTCCCCTGCACTCACCTGCAGAGCCAGGCTTTGCAGCAGTGAAGTTGTCATTAGTGATGAGTGAAGGCCAACCTGTTGTTTCTGATGAAATACTCACTAATGATGGTCTGATGTTACAGGTTTTTTTATTTTATGTTCCTTTCAATAGCAAAAAAAGAGACATTTTCAATTTCTACTTACCTTTTGAAACCTGTGATTGACTGGCACTTTAAGAGGATATGTGGTTGCTTGGTTTTTTTTTGTTTGAAAGCTGAGGGGTGGGAAAGGGATTTGTTTGCACTGGAAGGAGGGCTTGAGGAAAAAAAACCTGAGAGAAATATTGACATAATTTAGGTAACATGTACTGTAAACAAGCTGCTGGGTTTTGCTCACAATAATTTACATTCATTCCTGCGCAGAGCACAGGCTCGGTGTTTCTCCTCATCCGAGACAGAGCCAATCATCCTGACTTGCAGCCTTCCTTGCACATATTTCTGCCATCTTTGCCCTGAACTTTGGGGTTGATGAAGCCCCATATCAAGTCAAGCCCTCCTGAAACCACCAGGGGTTTAATCTGAGGTTACAAATTGGCTTGTTTTATTCATACGTAGCTCTGCTTTGTGCGGCTCAGCCTGAGCTTGTGGCCAGCTTTGCTTCCAGCACAGTTATTTGGGATTGCAGGTTGGCTGGAGGTCAGGCAGGCTGTGCTGCTGGAGAAGGCAGCCCAGGCCAGGAGAACATGCCCTGTGGGATTGTGTAGCCTCTCCTGACACGTGTAGACAAGTGATTCTGCCTGCAGCCATCCCACCCAGGAAAGAGCAGCCACCAAAAGAATTCCACTGTCACTTCAATAGGGCTATCCAGTCATGACAGAGCTCCCTTGGGGGGTGCTGGGCATGCTCAGGGGTTAAAAATGTTTGTCCAGGAGGATACTCAGGCTTTGGACAGGACCTAAACTGGGATTCTTCTGCCCCTTTGGCAGCAGAGGGTGTTGCTGTCCCCAGGGTGGGACTGGCACATGTACTTGGTACTGCTGGTCCTGCTTTAGTCCTAAGGGAGGATAAGACAGCCTGGGAAGAGCATCCTTGGCAAAGACAGTAGAACAAATTGCCTTGCTCCTGCCTTTAGATGCAGTGTCCTCCTGCTCAGCAGAATGCTCCTGCTGTCACAGGCAGGCTGCAAGGCACTGCTGGGCATGTAGAACATCCCTCTCTTGTTCAGTCATAAACTACTCTGCACCTCATCTCGAGTTATTTTGCCATAGCATGGGCCTAAAAGGCATGATATAAACTCAAATTATTCTTTTTTTCTCCACAGTGGCTTCCTGCAACAATCAGGCCCTAAATTGGTCCTCCCCAAGGGTTGTCTACACAGGCAATATGTTATGAGTCCCTCAAGGCTCCACTGCCCTTTGCCCATGGTGAAAATCACTTTTCGCCTTCTTATTTCTTGGTTATTCTTCCTCTTCTTTTCACAGAACCACAGACTGGTTTGGGTTGGAAGGGACCTTAAAGCTCATCTCCTTGGACAGGGACACCTTCCACTAGCTAAGGTTGCTCAGAGCTCCATCCAGCCCTGGACACTCTGGTTTGCTCTCCTTACATCTCCACGCTGTTGTGTTCTGCAGTATTTTGGAAAGCCACCATCATGACCCAGAGGGCAGAGAAAAATGTAGGTGTCTGTGGAGGGCAGAGCTTTACCTTGGAAAGAGTGAAAGCAGTGAGGGAGAGGAGGTTTTACATTCATTACAGAATCAAGAGGAGGGAGGCCCATAATTTCTGACTCTGGTGTTTGTGTCTATCAGGTGAGTAGCTCAAAAATAAAGTTACCTCTCGATGCCTTCAGGAATTCAACCCTGTGCTGCAAAGGTTACTCTTGCTGTTAAAAATGCTGGAAATCAGAGCAGTTGTTGCCCAAGTTTTCTGCTGATTATTCCAGATGATGCTGCTCATACTGATTTGTCATTCTGCATGGGGCCTCGTTCAGAATTCTTGTAACAAAAAGTACTGTTTGTTTATTAAAAATAACTGGCTGTCTCCAAAGATACCTGGGAGCAGCCAGAGAGAGAATAAACAACTTTTTTATTATTATTTCCACATGAAAAAGAAACTTCCAAATTAGAGATCTGGCATGTATTTGTTGAAGTCTTCATAAACAACACTCACACCACAATTGAAATTACAAAAACCACACCTGTGAGATCCTTCCTCTGTCCTCTCTGCAGTGTTTGTAATGTTAATGCTTCTTTCTGAAAGTCTTTGGGCTGAGGAGTTTCAGGCATTTTTACTTGTTATTTTCCTACTACTGTCAACAAGGTAATTCTGTTTTTAACACCTCTCTCTCTGTTTTAAACATACCTATAAGTAGCCACCAAGCTTTCTGGGAAAAAGAATCAATATTATTTTTATCTGAACAAATGAATAATAAGTTGGCAGTTTTCAGGTTCCCTTTTAAGCCACTGTTTTATACTTTCTTTCACATGGTAACTCCTGAGCCAAATCCAATAAGGTCAGTACAGTGAAACTGTGCAAAGTCAAAGGTTCCAGGGTCACAGGGTCTCACAGCCTGCCCTGCAAACCAAGGGCAAAGCTGACACTCTGAATTGGACTGTTTGCTGACTGACAAATCTGCAATGCATGGCAATGTGATTTCCCCCTTCCAAAAAACCCCTTTCATTAGAATTAAGGTGAAAGAAGGCATCGTTTCCCCTCAAATAATCGACTGTACAAAGCAGATTCCCACAATATTCATATTTCAATGCAAATTTGGTCTGTAAACAAAAAAATTGGGCAAAAATAAGTAAAGAATTTCAGAATTCTGCTGTCACAGATTCATCCAGGAGGAGGAGGAAAGGACTTCTCAGGCAGGTCCAGAGAGTGCCTGGGAAAGCTGGTGTCTAGAAACAAGAAACACATCACTTGGCAGCCTTTCTGTATTTCTGTCCTCAGGGTCTATCGACTGTGAAAATTTCCTCCACAGCTTTGACATTTACCTTACTATATAAACAGAAACATTCAGGTTCCTGTCTTCACTCCCTGTGTCATTCAAACCCAGAGAGGGAAGGAAAAACCTCTGCCTGATGCTGGGTAGCTTAGGAAAGTCATCTGATTGGGGCTGGTTTAGGATGGATCTCAGGAGAAGGTTCTTCCCCCAGAGGGTGGTGGGCACTGCCCAGGCTCCCCAGGGCAGTGGGCACGGCCCCAAGGCTGCCAGAGCTCCAGGAGGGTTTGGACAATGGGACAGACACAGGGTGGATTGTTGGGCTGTCTGTGCAGGTCTGGGAGCTGGACTGGATGAACCTTGTGAGTCCCTTCCAACTCCAGACAGCCTTTGATTCTGTGATCTGCCACTGCTGTGGGAGGGGGATGAATTTTACTGGGTTTGGTTCCTGTTTGTGCTGTGTAGCCTGACTTAAATTTGGGCTGTTCACATCACAGTTTTGGGAAGAGAGTCAGAGCTGAATCCTGGTGAAGACTGAGAGTAGGGAAGAGAGCAAAGATGTGTCTATAGACAAGAATGTGCAAAAGGGGAGAGGGTGGAAGGGGAAGGCAGCAGAGCTGGGGGATCAGTGGGAAGCTCCAAGGCAGAGCAGGGAGCTGCAGCAGGAGCTGCAAGACCAGAGATGGGAAAGTCTGCAGCAGCCGTGGGCAGCCAGAAGTGTAAACCCAGCTGTCACTGCTCCTGTGGAGCAGGAGCCAAATGGTGGTCCCTGTGTTTCCAAACTGGTGCTAGCACTTCCAGAGGTGTAGCACACTCGGGGCTCCTTAGGGAAAATGGCTCTCCCAGCTTTTCCCCTGTGACTTTGGATGCAGTCAGGATTTCAGGCAAACAGTCCTTCCTTATCTCTGCGTCCTGTAATCTGTTGTTGCTGTTTCCCTTTGCAGCAGATCACCACTGAGAGAAACTGGAGCGAATCTTGTGCAAGATTTCCTCTCTCATATGGCGAATTCCTCTGCTTCATATGTTGGTTGGGTGGTTGATGAAGAACACCAGGAGGAAAGAAAGCAATTACATCCAGCACAGGCACTCACAGCTGGTATCACAGCTCTGTGTTCACAGTGATGGTTGCAGGACTGCTGGGAAGCCATAACATTTACAGTTTCCAGTCATGTTAAGCCCTTCCCAAGTTAAAGCCACGATGTTTTTCATCTTCAGAGTTAAATCTGGGCTTTGAAGTATCTGTGTGTGCTGAGTCAGGGCAGCCACACTGCGTAGGACAAGAAAATGTAACTGCATGAGTTCGTGTGAGGCTTGTCTGCTTCAATTATCTCTGCTCTTGGGTAATTACCATCTTCTTTCGGACCTTTCCAGCCTCTCTGCTTCTGCCACCCACAGGTAAGGTGGACAGCCCGATTTCTCAGTCTCAGCCATGCTCAGCTCCCACTTCACATGCTGTCAAACAGCTGCTCCACAAGTGAAAACGGGATGAAATCTCTGTAGTGCATTAAATTACTGAGAGCAGGTAACTCCAAAGTGGGCTCTGTGGGTAGGGAAAAGACAAGGAAATTTAGCACTTCCCAAATTGCCATGAAGAAAGGTTGGTGACATTCAGCAAGGGAGTACAAATGCTTAAAAAAGCCTGGCAATCTTGAAATCCATCACTCGTTTCCCCCTCCAGATTTGGGGTATTTCTCAAAGCCTGTTGGTTGTTTAGGATTGATCTCAGGAGAAGGTTCTTCCCCCAGAGGGTGGTGGGCACTGACCAGGCTCCCCAGGGCAGTGGGCACAGCCCCAAGGCTGCCAGGGCTCCAGGAGTGTTTGGGTGATGCTCTGAGGGACAGGGTGGGATTGTTGGGGTGTCTGTGCAGGGCCGGGAGCTGGACTGGATGATCCCTGTGGGACCCTTCCAGCTCAGGATATTCTGTGATTCCATGGTTGCTGCCCCATCTTCTCTCCCCTCTGCTTTCCCTTCCCCTCTCTCCCGTCTCAACCCAGTGACATGAAAAAGTTAACACTCTCAGCTAAGAAATGGGGTATAGGCAAACCCAAAGTGATCTTGTAAGAACACTAATGATATTTTGATTTTCTTTTGAATCATACTTTTGGAAGGTTTGTAGCACATGGAATCTCTGCTGAATCACAGACCTGCACTGGTAGTACCATTGCCATCAGAAAATGCCTGTTGGGACTGACATGTTGTACCCAGGGATGTTTGTGGGATTGTATTCCACTTGACAGAGCCAAACAGGACCTTACAGCAGTTGTATCAGAGGAGCAGAGCTGGATAATGACCTTGTAGCCACGAGGTTAAACAGCTCAGGCCCTGAAATACGTGTGAGACGTGGGAGAGCTGCCACAGAGGTGAACCAGTGAGGGTGATAATGTCATTGAGAAATATCAGAAATATCTCTCCCTGCTCCTTTCCTGAAGTCCTGTGGGTTTCCAACTTGCCTTGACCAAAGGAATTAAATGGGAGTACAGGTTCTTGGCTCTGGAAAATTCATTTTAACCAAAAGCAACAGAGGTGAACCCAGGACGTGTCTTTCCTTTCCTGAGACAACCCAACTCCAAAGCCCCTCTGCTAAGACTATTTCCAACCTTTTTGTTTGTCCTACACTTTTAGCATAGTTATTGTCATACTCAGTGCTGGGGACCTCTTCACCAGCTGGACCTGCTGGGGGGGTGCCAGGTTAGCTTCAGAAAATGCTTGAATACTTCTGAGTGACAAACAAAACTCAGAGTGTGGTGACCTGGTTTTAGACAATTTATGGGTGGTGAAAGGTGAAACTAATCAGTCTGTCTATAGTAAATGTTAATTAATGTTCTTTCCTCTTCTCAAACTCTGGTCCATGGTGAGCACAGCAAGGAAAAATTCCACATGTGAGCACCAGACACTGCATCTGACTAAGACTTGATCTTGTCAAGGCTGAGGTATTGATCTTTGCTCCTGATGATGAATCCCAGCTCCAGGGGGTGTCACCAGGCTGCAGATCCCCAGGGCCACCAACAGCTTTGGTTTCTGTCATCACAGAGTCACGGAATGGTTTGGGTAGGAAGGGACCTTAAAGACCATCCTGTTCCACCCCCTGCCATGGGCAGGGACACTTTCCACTAGCCAAGCCCCATCCAGCCTGGCCTTGGACACTTCCAGGGCTGGGGCAGCCACAGCTTCTCTGGGCACCCTGTGCCAGGGCCTGCCCACCCTCACAGGGAAGGATTCCTTCCTAATAGCCAATTTAAACCTCCTCTCTGCCAGTTTGGAGCCATTCCCCTTGTCCTGTCACTGCATCCCAAAGAAAGGCTGGGCAGCACCAGGGTGTTGCACAAAGCCCAGGGAAGGGTGGCTGCAAAAACCTCCAGGTTTTCTGCTTCAGTTTTGTCTGGAGGAGCATATGGCTCCTGAACCTTGCACCATTAAATTAGTGCAACCCTTCGGCCTGGGAGGGAGGGATTTGTTCACACAGACAAGTGAATTATTAATACAATTTGCAAGAGGTAACCTCACTGAATCACTCACAGCTGCTTCTTTCCCTGGATGCAGGGCTGCAACTGCAGCGAGGTTAATACAGAGCATCCATCATTTCCATTAATAGATGGCAGTGCTGTTTGCATCCCTTGTGTGGTCTGCCTTTAATTATTTTTTAAGGGGGCCTCTGCACATTTCTTTGCAGTGAAAGCTGAGGTGGAGGATGGAGGTCAGGTCTGTGGACTGACTGATTAAACCTGCCCATCACACCTTCTGTACAGGGATCTTTCCAATGCAAATAATACCTTGTAGCAGGATAAATAGATGGGAAACTTGTGCTGGTCCAGCCTGTGTTTGTGAGGAGGCAGATTTGGAATGGAAGTTTTTTAATTTATTTTTGTGGAGAGAGGAGAAGAGCAGGTTTTTTCTCCTTCCAAAATATGGCAGGAACACTGAGCTGCCTCTTTTGACTCCAAATCCTACATGCACCAAGGATGGAGAGAAAAGCACTATTGTAGAGATCCCTTGTTACTGCCCTGTTAGTGTTCAGAACTGCCCTCAATACTTTTGTTTAATAATATCATTTATAGAGCAGGTTATGTTTTTCAAAGGGTGTCTGTTACCTGAGAATGAAATACATTTGAAGATCTCTGCTGCCTTTATCTGTCCTCTGGGCCTCCAGTTAATTTCACAAGATTTACACCATATGCAGAAGAAACTCAGAAAGTGTCTAGTTTACCAGCTTATGACACCTTACCTCATGTACATCACAGAAATAACATGCAATAGTCCATCCAGAACAAATATTACTTTATGTACTTCTCTGACCAGGAGGGAAATGGTTCATATGAGGCCTCTGCAGAGATACATAGAAAAAAGCAAAAAAGAGTATTAAAAGTAGAAGCCAAATGAATTCACTTTACACACAGAAACCTTATGAATAGCATATAGAGAATGGTAGCAGGAACAGGACCCCAGGCCCAGCCAGAAGGAGAAAAGATTTGGCTCTGGGTGAAAAGATCTGAAGGTTAAATTCCAGGTTTTGTGGCCCCTGTTGCCACCAATTTACAGCTCTTCTGTATTTGCCTTTACAATGGCCAGGAAGATGTGATTGGATCCACTCTATTAAAAATGATGGTTGTGCCATGGATGAAAAGCAGTGAATGGTTCAGATTTATTCTTGACTCACTTTTCTTGACACCCAGAGGGCTCCAGAGTGTTTGCCCTCCTCACCAGGAGTGTACCTGCCCAGCTTGGTGTCTGTCACACAGCCATGGGCCAAGCCTGCAGCTCCACCCTGGATTGCAAAGGTTCTTCTGTCATCATCTGGGAAAGTGGGAAAATGTGGGGTGTGTGAAGATATCCCAGACAGTCCTCTGAGCCCAGCACACCCTGCCTGTGTCTGTGGCACCTTCACCCAGACCTGGGGGCTGAAGGCACCTGCTGATACAGGTGGGTGAGGTGTCGCTGTCTTTAGCCATTCTATCTCTCTAGAGAGCTATAAAAATAGTTTATGAGAGAGATCTGTGCCTGACAGATATTTGATGAGAGGTGTAGAGCGCTTTCATCACACGATGTGCTAGAAATGTAACCCCTTGCTTGGCAGAGCCCTGGGAGCTCCTTAAGCTTTCAGGGCTGGACCTCTGGTTATCTCCTGCTGCAATTTAGGGTGACATGAAGTGTCAGAACACGTTTGCAGGGGATGTGTCTAATCCACTGCTCTGATCATGCCAACTCCCCAGCTACTCCTACCCCACTAAATAACATCCAACCTCAAGTGAGCACAAGCTGCTAAGGGGTCATTAAAATTCCTTCTCAGTCGTGATCATTAAACAAACCATACAAGAGACAGACTCCATACCTGGAGAAAGTGGCATGTTAATGGAGATGCACCCAGCATAATTGCTGTCATCCATCACCCCCGTCCCGCTGCTATTGACAAAGTGCAGCTAAATATTTAAATAAGCCATTTTTCTTCCCCAGCCAAAGGATTAGATGCAGCCAAATTTCTCAGTCTAGTCAGCAAACGATACAAATCCAGGGATTAAACAGGATTTGCTGGAGTGAATGAGAGCTGCTTCTGCGCTGTGCTTTATGAAAAAATATTCTTTGCTGCCAGGACTGTTGCTTGGGGCAAGAAGGGGAGGAGAGACAATTCTCCTTCTTATTGAAAGCAAGCAAAATAGAATTAGTTCCTCTTTACTCGACACTCTTGATTTACTTTGAGGGTGTATTTGAAGGAGAATGTGGCTTTCCCAAGCTCCATTAGACACCTACACTTCTTCTGCAAAGCAAAACATTTGAAATGAAGATGTAGGTGTTGCAAGGCTCTGTGCATCTGTTTTGCTTCAGGGTCAGCTCCTTGGAAGGCTTGCCAGGTTGCTCTCAGGAAAATAGAGGAGAAATGCTTGTTGAAGTCGTTTCTACTTGGATACGTGTTGCTATGCTGCAGTTTTCCCACATTTGGAGACAGGGATATTGAATTTATTGGGTAAGATAGGAGGTTCTCACTCAAGCACAACAAGTACTTGTGAAAGGAGACAAGAAGGATTTACAGAGTCAAGAAGATACACCTGCTGGGGCTGGTTGGGAATTTTCTGAACAAAATTCCATTTCATTTGGAATGTCTCAGTTTGTGAAAAGTGAATGAAGTAATTTGCAGGGAAAACTGGTATTGATTTATTTTTGTCTTAATAATCCAAGTGTGAACTTCTAGGCTTTGGTTATTGCTTTTTTTTTCCTCCCCAGCATAAAATAACTTGGTTTTATTCATTAAACATGGTAATGTGGTTAAAAAACTGAAACAAACCAGAGGAACAGAGTGAACTGAGCAAATTCAAATGAAGTTGAACTGAAATGTTTGAAAAGACCTAAACCAAGAAAGTTTAAAATCTCAGGTTTTCAAAACTGATTTGAGTTTGAAGCTTTATATGTTGACCTTAATGCTGATACCTCCCATCATTCTTCATGGGATAGGAAACATCAATTCCTGGCCCTTCTTCGTGGTCACCTCAGTGTGGCAGCTAAGAGGAGTGATTTGGGAGTTATTTTTCCTGGAAGTGTGAAATCTCTTTAAATCTTGCTTTTTCTGGTGCCTGCCTGTTGGTAAGGGGAGGGAGAAGAGCCTTGTCTTTGCAGTGCCAGCAGAAAAGTTTGCATGTCTTAGCACTTTTCAGGAAGTGCCCTAGATTTGCTGCTCTGACTGATTTGGAAGCCACACAAAAGTCCTGTCCATTCACTTTAGGCAAGGTGTGAATCTCAAGAATTGCAATAAATGTGTTGGCCAGAGCTATTTGAGTTTGTGCAGTATTTGGGGAGACTTTATTTCTCTTTGCATATTCACAATAATTTCCTGCAGAATCTGAACTCCGATAACATCTGAACAGAACTCTCGTCAAGGCTCAAAATATTACTCCTCTCACTGGTACATCTGTCCAAGGATTGCGTGTGCTTGCCTTGTCAGATCAGATGTTATGGGCTTTTTCCCCTTGAATCAATCAATGTCAGCAATAAAAACCTCATGCCCCTCTCTAGGGAAAGAGCAGCTTTTATAAATCAGGGAGAAAAAAATTAAAATGGTAAGAGAAATGTTTTCCAGCTCAGGCTTGCAGTGGACTATGGAGTGGATATCTTCTCCTAAGTTATGAGAAATAAAACTGTTCTACCCTTACAATACAGAGAGCAGGTTTTGGTGAAAATTAAGTAGATTATTCATTATGACTTTATTGACATTCGACTCAGACGTCCGAACATCTACAAGCCTGTTGCTTTGCAAGTGAATTCGGTGTGTTTCATCTTTGTGAAACAGAGTGATACATAAATGTCAGCTTTATTGAACATATCTCCACTGTCTGGCTGTCCAAATAGTATTAATTAACTCCCAAAGTCCTGTTCCAGAATGCGTTTGAACTCATTTTAAAGCTGGCACTAGAGCGGCTCCTGGAGAAATGCAGGCTAGAAATGCATACTAGAAATGCAGTGCACATTTTAGTAGGGAGTAATTAAGCACTGAAATAAATTACCCAGCGGCAAGGTGGATTCTCCATCACTTGAAGTCCTTAGCTTGAGGCTAAATGTCTTTGTGGAAGATGTGTCGTGGGTCCAGCAGGAGTTATGAGCTCCAGGCTGTGCTTGTGGGACACTCTGTGTATTTACAGCTTCGTTGTAGGAGAGTTATCCGTGTTCTGCACCCCAGCCATGGGAATTACTGCTGGGACACTGCCTGGGAGCAGGACCAAACACTTTCCCACTTCTCTGGAAGATTCTTAAGAAAAAATTCTTCCCTCTGAGGGTTGCCCAGAGAAGCTGTGACTGCCCCATCCCTAGAAGGGTCCAAGGCCAGGTTGGATGGGGCTTGGAGTAACCTGGGATAGTGGAAGGTGTCCCTGCCCATGGCTGGCGGTGGAAGAAGATGATCTTTAGGTTCCCTTCCAACCCAGGCCATTCCATGATTTTCTGATTCTTAGAATGTGCTGCCTACAATGAAAAGAGCTGACCAGGGCATGAACTTCCTTTGTCCACTGTATTTCTCACCAGAGCTGAACAGTCACAGAAATCTGTTGAATGTCACCAAAAATGGAAAATGTTTCAGAAATACCTTAAGCAGATTTTTTTTCCCTGTGAGCTGTTATTTTGACTGAAGGAAGTCTGGCTAACCTCAGTGGGGGTTAACCTGAAAAATTGTGAATCGGTAAAAATAAAAACTACTTTGGATTTCATCTTCAGGAAGTAATGGAATTTCACATAAAAATTGTGCATCTGGAGAGGGAGCAGAAACTCTTTTTCATGTGGTATCTGTTTGAAGATGCCCTGTTCGTGTCCACCTGGGTGAAAAGGCCATGTCCACACAAGCCAGAGAACTGGAAGGAAGGGAATAGATAAAAACAGCAGCCAGATTAGCAGCAAAGGGAGGTGTGTGGGGCAACTTCCAGGTGCTCAGCCTTGTGTGGGAACTGCAGAAACATCCCCAAACCAGGTGTGTGGTGCACCAGCAGCCAGGAGGCAGCTCGTGTGATCCCCACTGTGATCGGTGTCACATAAGCCTGTCTCAGCCTGGCTGGAAGCTGGTGGATAATGTGATTAAACAATATAAACATTTTGTCACAGTAATGAATCCTGGCATCCGTCTTTCTGATCTGATTAAATCAGTCTGGAGACAAATTCTTCATTTCTGACACCAGGTCACTGCACAAGTTGGGTTTGGTTCTTTGTTTATTTTATTTAAACACTGAGTTAAGCGAGGTGCTACAGGCAGTAATGAGGTCACTCGGGATTAGTTTCTGCCTTGCTGAATGGCAGGGACTGTTGAGCATTTTTGTTTGCTCAGCTGGGGATGTTCATGAGTGTCTGCCTGGCAAAATAGGGTTGGTTTCTTCCTCCAAGAGGACACTCACCCTGTGTGAACACACACAGAACTATATTCTTCCCATTCCCTCGATATTCCTCAGCTCCCCTCATCAATAACCCCATGCAAAGCCCTGTCCAGGATTATGCCATAAGACACACAGGGAGCTCTTAAAGGGCCATATAATTATTGTCATTGATGGAAAGTCCCTTTCACGGCACTTCTGATGCTTGCAGGTGAAAGAAGGCTTTGCAAATACACCATCAGCCACTCGCAATTAACTTGGTTATTGATGGTGCTCCATAAATATTTAAAAACACTGGAGAAGTAATAAATGGTTGATTTGTTTTCTTGGCTCCAGCTGCTGCAGGCTTGCACTGTTTGTGTATAATTCTTTATTCTATTTAGCATCAATGGATATATCTTCTCTTCCCTCCCCCTCCTTTTAAACTTTTATCATCTCCTGAAACCAGTTTTCAGGTTCTTCCCTGGCCATTGTGCTCTGCTGGAGGGTCTGGGGTGATAAACCCTTGGCTCTTCCACCCACGGAATGCCTGGCATGCGTTGCCATTAACGAGTGCTCACTATTTGCTCACCCCCTCTCTAGACACCTTGTAAATCCAAAATCATCTGGTCTCTTCTGGCAAACTCATCTAGGGCTTCCTTTCATTCATCACTGAGATCTGCAAATAGAATTTGCACTCAGGTGCAAGTTTCACGAGTTCAAGTGTCTGTATTTGAATTTTGCCTTCAACTGGTCCCTTCTTTCTTTCTGGTGGCCCCTGCAGTGATTCACAGGGCACAGATTGTAATTTTGGCTTATGGGATTGAAAAGAGAATAAAAAGTAACTGTGAGATCAACAAGAAATTATAACTTTGGTGCTGTTGAATCAGCAGGCACCACTGCTGAACAGCTTAAAAATAGCTGTCCTTGCTCCACGTCCTTTTTCACTTCCAGCAACAGTTTTTAGACTCTTCTAATCACTCAGTTTGATTTCCTGTGGGCTGGCAGGGGCATCAGCCATTGTAAAAAATAGTCGATTCGGTGGAATAGATCTGCTCCGAAGGACAAGAGTATTCTTCAATTCTCTTTAAAAAACATCTCTGAAAAAGGGAAATGTTTGCTAAAAGTCCCTTCAGACTCGCTGTATGTGTGTTTGTATTGGTTTATGGTGCACTTTCTCCTTCCTCCAGCCCTCGGGCACTGAGGCCCCTGTGCTCTAAAGGCTCCTCACTTTTGAGTTAGAAAGGAGAGATCAATAATTGCCACAAGCTCTCTGCTCTCAGCTTTTGTGCACAACCACCCCTAACACTGAGCTCCTCTTTGCTCTGCCTTCAGCCTCAGGAAAACCTGTGCCCTCTGTGCTGGCTGAGCAGCAGGGAAGGCTTGGTGTGGATCCTTGTGGCAGCTCTGGCTGCCCACACCTGTCCCAGGCTGCTGGTCCCTCTGAAGGTCTCATCTATTTGTGCAACAACAACCTCTGATGAGGAAATCTGCAAACAATTCTGGTTTGCCAAAGCAGTCTGAGCTGTAAACCATGGTGGTTCATCACCTGCTGCCACAGGCTCGAGGTGCTGCTGCATAATTCCTCCCTGCAAAAGCAGTGCCACTCATGTTGCTCACATGGTAAAATCCTGGAGTCACAGAATCATTTAGGTTGGAAATGCCCTGTCCAAACATTAACCCAGCACTGCCCAGTCCACCACTAAACCATGTCCCCAAGAGCCACATCTACGTGTCTTCTAAAAATCTCCAGGGACAGTGATTCCACTGCTGCCATGGGCAGTGTTTTCCAGTGCTTGATAAGTCTGTCTATGAAGAAATTTTCCCTGATATCCAATCTAAACTTCTCCTGGTGCAACTTGAGGACATTTCATCTGGTCTTGTTGCTTCTTACCTGGGAGAAAATGCTGATCCCCATTTGGCCTTTCAGGTGATTGCAGAGTGAGAAGGTCCCCGCTGAGCCTCCTTATCTTCAGGCTGAACCCCCCCAGCTCCCTCAGCTGCTCCTCCTCTGTGTTCCAGACCCTTCCCCAGCTCCATTTCCCCTCTCTGGACACACTCCAGAACCTCAATGTCTTTCTTGCAGTGAGTGGCCCCAAACTGAGCCCAGAATGTGAGGTGTGACCTCACCAGCCCTGAGTGCAGAGGGACAGTCACAACACTTGTAATTAAATACAGTGAGCTGATGCACCTAGGAAGGAAAACTGCTGATGGAACCACAGAATGGGAGACTTTGTCTTGGAACATGATGGCTCTGGGATGGACTGGAGGGTCATCACAGGCAGCAGTCACCAAGGGGCCTCTCAGCTCTGCAGGAGAAGGACAGTCCTGCATGGAAAGAGCCAAGTGGAATTAGAGGAATAACCTCAGCTCTGTCCTCAGGACTGAGTGGTGGCTGCTGGAGACCTGCACCCACTTCTGATGCTGCCTCCTTGGGAGTGACTAGAAGATCTCACACAGACCTCAAAGGAAGGCTGTGAAAATGACTCAGGGGATGGGAAACGAGTTACATGACCTGAAGCACTGAGAACTCTATTCATCATCTTATTAAAGGATGGAGAGGAGATTTTATAGTTGATTTTAAGAATATCTACATGGAGAGGACTCTTGAGAGCCAAGGGCCTTTTGACCTTGCAAAATAGAGCCTAACAAGAGGGCTGGAAAATGAGTGTGCAGAAATTCAGCCTTGAGATATGAGAGCAGAAAATCGCCGTGCCGAGCTGGCGGTGGGCTTGCAAGCAGATTGTGGGTAATGAGATTCGGGATCTTAAAAGAAAAGGATTCCCATCCAATTTCAGTGAGAACCTCTCTTCCTTGCCTGTTAGTGCTGGCAGGAGCCAAGATTGCTTCGAGGCTCGTGCTGCCTTCAGACTCTTTGAGCTGAAGTCCTGCAGCTCCATCCCTGTTTTGCTGCCTGATGGGCTCCTCTCAGAGGTCCATCCTCCCCAGGGCAATCAGCAACATGCTGGAGAACTGCCACAGGCACAAAGGGTCCAGAACATTTGAACTCTGCCTTCTTGCCATTATTTGATGTTGTTCAAGCTTCAACTGACCTGCAATTCGAGGCATTTTAAACAAATTCAAACCTCTCCCCATGCAGTAACAACAGCTACGGAAAAGAAACAGGAAAATGTGCTCCTCTTTGGAGACTATTTTTTGTTTTCCTCAACTCCTTAAGTGTAGGCATGAATGGAGGCACCAGGAAGGAATTTTACCATTTCCCTGCAAGGGGTTTTGTAAATAGCATTAGCAGGTAATAAATGATAGATGTGACTGGTTATCCACAAAGCCTCACTGCAAAGTGGAAACACCACGTACTGACCTATTGAAGGCAAACCAGGGAAAGAGAGGTAAGGCAGGTCTTTATTTAGTTTCAGTTCTTTGTTCTTTTCCCTTTTTTTCCCACTGTTTCACTTTCCCAGCAGCTTAGATCTAAACAAACTATCAATACATCCCATTGCATTACACCGGGGACACATTTGACCCATTTATATTTAAGTGCTCCCACTCTCTTTTTGGTGTCTGCTCCGGTGTGAGCTATAAAAAAAGCAGCTTCATTAAAGCAAAAGGTATTAGAGCTGTGTAAAAGAACAAGTTGGGAGCTAATGGAGTCTTTCAGGGGACTTGGCTGTGCCAGCGATAATTGAAACAAAGCGAGCTGGGTGGTGGGAGCTGGTTCAGGGGAGCTGTGCTCCTGTTCCTGTGCCATTAGACATTAGACAGGCAGCAGTTGTGCCCTCGCCAGCTCCCCACTGGCATTAGAGCCACTTCCAGCTGTTCTGCCCTGCCTGAGCCCTGCTCTCCGTGGAGCTAATGGGAGGCTCCCCGGGCCTGAGCAAGTGCTGCAGGGCTCTGGCTGTGCCAGCTGGAGGACTCGCCATATACCTGGGGAATTTCACCTCTCTTTAGGCTCCATTCAGCCCAAACTCCCGAGGTGAAACTCCATTTAGGTCGGGCCATTTGGGCACTAACAATTATGGTTATGTGGGGAGTGTGTTCTTTTATTTCTGCTGGTGTATCTGATGTCTGGTGTGTGCAAGCAGATCCACGCTGCCTTCACCCCTGCTGGGGTGACCCCAATTGCAGGAGGAGAAAGGAAATTGAGATTTAAATGGGGAAAACTTTGGTCCCAATAAAATTAATTGGGAACACGAGAAAAGCCAAAGAGTTTTTCCTGCACTGATTTTCTCTGCTGCTGTGCTCACAGAGCAAGGGGGAGAGGAGGACAGTAGCAGAGCTTTTTTGTCTAGTACACTCATATCAGGCTAAGACGACATATGGGGGGTGGTGGATTTATTCATAGAAACATAGAATGGTTTGGGTTGGAAGGGACCTTAAAGACCATCCTGTTCCACCCCCTGCCATGGGCAGGGACACCTTCCACCAGCCCAGGTTGCTCCAAGCCCCGTCCAACCTGGCCTTGGACACTTCCAGGGATGGGGCAGCCACAGCTTCTCTGGGCACCCTGTGCCAGGGCCTGCCCACCCTCACAGGGAAGAATTCCTTCCTAATATCCAATCTAAGCCTGCTCTCTGTCAGTTTAAATCCATTCCCTCTTGTCTTGTCACTACAGTTCCTGATGAAGAGTTGCTCTTCCATTTTCTTGTAAGCCCCTTCAGGTACTGGAAGGCTCCTATGGGGTCTCCACACAACCTTCTCTTCTGGAGGCTGAATAGCCCAAAAAAGCAGAATAAAAAATATATAGAACAGATATATAGAATATATATAAAATATATAGACATTATAGAAAATCAAAATGAGCTCTGGTCATAGTCATTACTAAGCATAAGCAACAGTGCCCAAATGGATGAGAAAATATCTATGAAAGGTGGGCAGGTGGTGACTGCCATAGTAACTCTCCTGTCTGACTCTGCTGACCCCATACAGGGCTGGCCATGCTGCCCACAGGGGCACAAGTGCCCCTTTCCTCCCAAAGCCCATCAGCACCCATTTACCCCAGCAGCCAGTGAACATCAGGAGCTGTGGAATTTGTTGCTGCCCCCGTGGATTTGTACTGCACAGCCCCCAGCAGTGACCACTGTGTCACTCTGTTGGTGCCCCAGGTCTCTGTCACAGGTAGGGGACCTTCCTTCACGACCACAGAGCTGAAAACTTCATATATCCATTTACCTGGACTCATGCTTTTCTAATTGTCTTGTATTTTTCAGAGCAGGAAGGCTCAGGTCTAAAGAGAATTGTACAAATCCCAGTTATCCATAATTACTCGAGTCCTTAATGAAACCCTGGATATTGTAAGATTTTCTAACCCCTGATCAATGCAACAAATTTTGTTTAGGAGGTTTTTATTCTCAAAAAAGTGTGTATTTATAGCTGTTCCTCTGGTGTATTGTTGACAGATTGCAGTGGAGAAACCTCTTCCTTAACGTGAGGCCAAAGGGAATCTCCCCATACTGTGCTGTGCTGGAGAACAACACGACTTTCCCAGGACCTCATCCCCCCATGGCTCCATTTGCTGCTCCCAGGGAGCCAGGGCTGGATATGGTATAGAATAATATCATATAGAATTGGGTTATTTGGTATTGTATAGAATATTGAGCCTGTTGGTACCACCTCCACCTCCCTGGGTCCAACCTGCCTGCTGCAAACCTGAACCCTTTCAGGTTTGATGCTTTATGCAGCTGCTGTGAGCAGGAAAACCTGTCTCTGACCTTTTGAGACCACAGCTTCTCTCACTCCTCTCTCTCACTAATTGCTGCTGCAGTTCATGGCCCTGCATGGAAGGAAGAGCAGCACAAATTGCCCTTGCAAAATATAAATAATTTTAATTACAGCCAACATGCACTTAATGGGAAACGCAGGGGAAAAAGAGTTTCCAGCTGGCTTTTTAAACTTCCTGTGTCAAATTCACAAGTGTATTTGGGCTGTGCAAAAGCTGGGTGTGCTCTGGGGGGGTTTGCTGGAGGTTTGTAGGCTCTGGAGCTCACAGGGTGTACTTCTGCTGTCCATGCTTCAGTGAGGACTGTCCCTTCAGAGAGCACATGGGCCTGCAGTTTTTGCAGATGTAAGCAGGGAAATGCTGAAAATCCAACCCAATATTTATAGAATTATAGAATCATAAACAGTTTGTGTTAAAAGGGACACTTAAAGGTCATTTCATCCATTTAAGTGTTTAGTATTTGGTGTTTAGTTTCCTATTTTTTTCCATTCTTTTTTTAGCATTTGGTAAATGGGTATCAATATCAAATATTTTCTGGCTGAGATGCTGCAGCCAAGGAATAAATTCCCCTGCAGGCTCCAGACCTGGCTTCACACCACTGATACCTTCTTTTTGAAATAATGCCTTTCTCTGTAGCAAGGTTCAGCAGGCAAGGTGCAGGCACTCACCTAAAGCCCTGACTTGTAGTTCATTCTTATTAAGCAAAGCTTTTAAGCCCATTTCTTTACTGAAAGCCCAAGATCTGCGTCAGTCTTTGCTGAATAGGGATTGATTTGAAATTGTGCTCAAATACCTTGTGGAAGGGAGGCTCATAGGCAGAAATAGGCAGCTGGAATTTCTCTTCATTTGAATTGATATGAATGAGGCATAAAGTCACGAAAAGCAGTGCTGCATGTGGGAGAAGAATCAGGTCCTGGGCATATTAGAAAATAACTGCAAATATTTCAATTGTCTTAAACCCAATGTTTTTAGGAACTAAAGCTATCAGACAGAGCTCTGCTTTAAAAATCAATCTCTCAGCTCCCAGCAACATGGCCTGTTAGCTGTTCCATTATCCCATATCTCCTGCCCTTAAAGAAGTATTTGAATGCTTATGTCATCAAGATATCAAGTTGGCTGAGCATCCTTCAGAGCTTTCTAACACACAATAGGATGGCTATCACTCTGTGTCTAAGATTTCATTAAAATGCCATATATACCTCTGCCTTCTTGGCTGCCCATCTTCTTTAATGAAAGATTGCAGGAGTTTCACTTCCAAATGGTTACTCTGCCAGTCACAAAAAAACAGACATAAGATGCTATTGTAAAATGCCCTGTGATTGTGAGGGTGGGGAGAGAAATGAGCATCCTATTCCCTGTAATACCCAAAAGCAGGAACATAATGAATGTATTGTCCACTGTAATAATCATCACATCTCATTTCTGCAACTAAATATTATATTTGTGTTTACATTCAGCATTTCTTCTGTCCCCCATGTATAAGAATATGAGAGATGCTGTGATTTGGCAAGTCCCAGTAGACACACCAAGCCCTTGACTTGGGTGACTTTCCTCCCAGGTATTAATTCATGTAAAAGAAATATATGGATATGCAGAAACTGATACAAAGAGCTTTCTGAGTGGCACACAGAGCTGGTGTTTGTTCCTCTTGTTGCCTACCTGCCCAGTAACACTGTCCTGTGTATTCAAAGAGAATTTCTCATGAGCAATTACCTCTCCTGCCACTCTCAGGAACGAGCTGAACTCTGGTTGCTAAAAAATAGGCTTGTGGGAGATTCATTTCCCTCCCCCCCAGCCATTTCTGATCCCTGCCTCCCTTTTTATAGGCTTGGAAAGGCTACAGCCATTTATACTCTAACTTTTTCTAGCCGAATATTTTAGGTACCTGACTTTGCACATCTCTAATAAGTGGGCAGACATCTGAAAAGCCACTCACTATTTCTGTGGGTTCATTGACATTTTGAAAATGGGCTTCTTTTTATCATCTCCAAAATGTCTTCCCCTACAAACATCGTACTTAGAATGATTTATTAGGCTTCCTGGAGATTTCTGCCTTCAAATGCCTGCTGGGGAATTTTCCAGGAGATTGCAAGGATGTGAAAGAATTGCACAGGGGTGCATAGATATAGATGTGTGGCTATATGTAGGTGTAAGTACATGTATATATAGCCATGCTTGGCTAACAGCAAGGTGGATTAACCTTGACTTATGAAGAAAAGGCACAAGAAAAGCAGATGGAATAAGAAAAGGACAAGCAACAACCTTTTTCTAAGGTCTGCAGAGGGGAACTGGTTTGAGAACAGATCTTTCTTATGTAGTACAGGGAACATCCTTATCTTCACACCTCTGTCAACACTTGGGGCTGATATTTGAGGCCCAAGTGTGACTGAAGCACTCATAGTTCTCATGCTGAGCATCTTGCCCCAGGCTCCTTCACAGCTGAATCGAGGCAACCCAGTGAATCCCCTGAGCAATGTGTGGCCACCCAACTGGGGGTGCAGCTCTTCTAGACATACAGGAGCTCTGGCTCTTCATCAGTGGGGTTTTGGTCTGAAATACTTGTTCTTTTACCCAACAAAGAGCAAACTCAGTTGACTCTTTGAGCTAAGGAGACTACTGCTGAAAATTCAGATGCTTATCCATCACTGCTGGAAATCTAAAAAACAGTGACTCCCATCTGTCCATCCAGATTTCCTCCCTGGTTCCCAGATGGAAATGCAGATGCTGTGCTGTGTTTGCAGAGTCAGCCCACTGAATCCAAAAAGAGAAGCCTCTACAAACCCAAATGCCTCTGAAGGTGTTGGTGTGTGCTGTCCCAAGACACACATTTGCTGCCTGTTTGTCCAGCCTGGGTTTGTCCAGGCTCTGCCTCGGCTGTCACCTGTCTGAAAAGCTGGGTGAGCATCCACAAGAGCAGAAAGGAAGTGAGCAACATGTGAGAAATGTAATTTATGAGCAAAGGCCAGAATGTGGCACACAAGGCCAAGAGAGGACATTTCAGTGACTTTCTACTACAATATTTACCTTTGTGATGAAAGAAAGGGCAGATTTAACAATTCTCTGTGTTAACTTGTGCTGTTGGGGTGACACGAAGAGGCAGAGTGGGATGGTGCAGCTTTTCCCTTCCCACACTGCTCCTCAACTACAGCATCACCACTGGTTCCTGTGAACGCTTTCTTTAACCTTAATAGGATTTCCAGAGACTTGGAGCTGTCTGGCAGTCTTCTCCTGGAATCCTTTTGGAGATAATCAGGCTGATGTGCTAATCACATTAGCGCTGTATTTAAAAATAGCGGGATAAAGTGGGAAAAGTGCTGAGCAGCACTATTCACCTGCAGCTTGTTTACAAGGGAAGCAGAAGGAGGAGAGGTGCCAGGCAGCATAGCAAATGGCCATGTCCAGGTGCTTTGCATGTGGATTAGAAAATAAGCCAGACCCTGATTATTCCCCTCCCAGAGGTTCCTTTGCTGTGGTGGGGGGTGAGCAGGGGAGGAGAGTTGTCTCAGCTCGATCACATCTGAGGATAAACACCCCGGGCTGATCCTTCCTCAGCCCTGTGAGCAGGCTCTGATCTGTGGGATTTATGCTGCACATGATTAGGTGTGAAATGGAGAGGAAGTTTATTGCAGAACGCTTGGCATGGGCTTGGGGAGGGAATGGATAAAGACGACATGTACATTGTCAAGTTGGGTGTTCTTAATTTATAGAAACCCTGAGAGCCATTTCTCAGTTCCACCCGTGCAGTTCTCCCTGCCAAATCCCACTGTATTTATAGGAATAAATAAAAGGGGAGAAGTGGTTGAAGATGAAGAAGCATCTAACACAGATATGCACAAGCTTATTATACAAAATGCTCAAGTTTCAAGGTCTGACAGTTCTTCCTTAAAGAGAGCTCTTGCACCATGAACTAGCCAATGTAGAGATGTGCAGAATGAATTAATTCTCCAGATTCTCTCCATTCAGAAGGTCCCTTGGGTATAAGGTCAACCACTCTCCCCAGTCACATAACTGGGTGCAAAAGTGGAAGGAAAAAGGCAATACACTTAAAATTTCCTAGAACCATTAGAGCATATCACATCCTGAAATAATACCCTTGATCTCATCAAGTGCCCGCTCACAAGGGGCTTAAATCTGTTATTCTGCCTTCCAGGTGCCTTTTGAACTGCTCAGAGAACAAACAGGCTGCAGATCCTTTGCTGCTGTGCTGTCCTGAGTGGGCACAGGGAAGGCAAAGGCTTTCTGTGCTGCTCTGTGGTGTCCTGCAGCCTCCTGCACCTGCTCTGGGTCTCCTCGACCTCCGTGGTGGCCAGACCTTGGAGCTGCTGTCTGGTGGTGCAGAGAGGAGGGCACTGCACACCCAAGGGAGGATGTCAGGATGAATCCACAGCATCCCACCCGCCCTGAGCCTTGCTGTGGCAGCAGAGGAGCCCCAGACACACGAGCTGCCCTCAGTGCAAAGCCACTGTCCACGTTACTTTAAGATGTCTCTGTTAATGAACGTGCTGATTCTCTGGCTCCCATGTCCCTTCCCATTAATCGCGCCGTGCCGCCGCCTGACACCCCGAACATGTTCTCTCTCCGCTCCCCGCTGCAGAAATGGCAAAGCAAATGTCTCCCTGATAATTTTGTCACACCACATCTGATCACATTTAGCCAGTGTCATGCACACGCACATGCACAAAGCCATTTGCCCCGAGGCATTAAAGCCAAACTCTGCTCTCTCAGTTGAAGAAACCCAGCAGGAAGTTGTCCAGAGTGCTTGGGTGTTAAGTGACCTGTTTGATTCGGTTTTATGGGCTGGCTGAGCTTTGTGGTACAAAAGGAAGATGTGGCAGTGCTCATGAAAAAACAAAGCACTGTCTGGTGGTGCACAGGGAGTGGATTTGGGGACCAGCCTCAGCCACTGCCTTGCATAAATCACTTCGTGCCTCGGTGCCTTGGTTTGAGAAACCTTCCCCATAGGTTCATTTACTGGAGGCTTAATTAATCTGTTTGCCAAGTATTTTGAGATTGGATGTGCTCAAATACTGTCAAGAGCAGAGTAAGAGAAGTCACTTCTCAGTGAAAGGGCATCAGCAGCCTTTTCTCAAATTTGAGTTTCCTAATTCCAACTCTAATACAGATTCCCTGAGCAAACGTGGCAGGTTTTGGGTGGTATCAGTTCACAGGCTGAGCATGGCTGGACTTGTTGATGTGATTGACTCTCTCTCTTTCCCTTTTCAACAGAGAGATCCCTCAAAGGCCTTTTTTGAAGCACAGAGCTGTTCCAGACCTTGGGAGATGAAAGCCGGGCTGAGCCAGGTTCTGAGAAGGAGCTATCCGAGTTTGAGCTTGACTGCCAGCTTCTCCTCCTGACATCAAACCCCATCTATTCTCATTTGCTACAGCCTCCATATTTCAAAGGGGGACTAATCCCACTTTCTCTAACCCCTTGAGACCTGTAGTTTGCTTGTCATCTGTTTGATGGTTTGATTGCATATGTACTGCTGGAGGAATGTCCATTGTACATGGAGACCACTGGCAAGGTCCAGCTTCATTCTGCCACCCAAAAAGCTGTGAAGTGAATCAGAAGAAATGAGACATCATGCAGGCAAGCAGAAAAACCAGTTTGGCTTCCTGTGATATGGGCAACAAACTCCAACTCTTTTTGATGTGCAGAAACAAAAGAAGGGACAAAAAAGCATTCTCTGCTCAGAAGTGAGGCTTTTCCCTTCTTTTTGATTGCAGATTTTAGTTTGAATTTTCTCTGCAATGGGAGCCCAAGCTCCAGACCCCTGTGCAAGGTCAGCAGCTGGAGCTGATATGAGCAAGGCTTCGACAGAGCCCTCACCCTGTGCTGCTGTGCTCAGTCTGGTGTGGCAATGGTGATGCTGCAGCCACTGCAGAGGCAAACCAGAGCATTAACAGCTGCTCAACGTATTGCATCTCTATTTCCAGAGCATTTGACATAAAAAATTAAACATTAGCAGCTGTCTGTGAGTGAATATGTAGCGATTCTTCATTTGGCATAATAGCCCTGAAGGACTAGTAAAACTTTTATCTGTTCGCTGGGTGACATTACTGGGCTGACACAAGGGCAAGGAAGGGAACATTGTAATCAGGGCCTTATTGATTGCCTAAAGGAAATAAATAAAGGGGTTTGTGCAGTGGAAATGCATCCTTCTTGTTAGTCATTAGCTGAGTCAGACTGACACTGAGTTTGGGACGTTGGTCCTGTGGGAGCCATGGTGCAGCACCAGGGGCTGCCAGAGAAGGTCCCTCTAGGAGCACATCCCAGAGTTCCATGAGCTGTGGGAAGGGTGGATGAGATAGTTTTGGGGGTCAGGCAAGAGTGGCAACACCCAATGCCCTGGAGGAGTGTGAGACTGTGTGGCTGAGAGGCCCCAGGGAAGCAGGGTGCCCCTTCCCCTTTGTCTGCTCCCATTTCCAGCCTTAGGTGTGGATGACTCTGTGGTCTGACCTGGGCAGGGAAGACAGCTAAGCTGCATGTTCCCACCTCAGCCTACACTGACAGGAGTTATCTGCAGCCCAACATTTCAAGTAACATCACAAGCCTTCGGGTTCCCCAGGGAGAGGAAGCTCATTTGTGGCTCTTGGAGCTGTTTGGCTGACCCTGAGCAGCATCACTGTCTCAGTGACATGCTGGTCACGTTTAAACTCTCCCTCGTGTCTGTGGGGCTGAGGCACAGGCAGCCCTTCACAGGTTTTTAGTCTCCTGAGCTCCTGAGTCTGTTTAACCCCATATGAAGTAAGGCTTGCTTTTCTCTCATTAGAGGATATCTTGATTAACATTAATGTGTCTCCTTCTCCTGTCTCTGTCTTGTTTCGCCTCCTCCATATCTGTCCATGGGAAATGATGTTCCCTTCTTTCCTTCCCTCCCTTCCTTGAGTTCAGACAATGATGCCTCTCCCTCAGTACAGAAAGTAGCCCCTTCCTCCTCGATAAAGACCTGGATAAAATCAATCCCTCACACCACTGGGAGTGCTCTGACCCCAAGCAGATCTTCTCTCTGCTGCTCCCCAAATAACATGCTGCTCTGTTCTTGGAGCATGGCTTTCCAGTCAGGAGGTTCAGAGAGGCAGTCTGAGGCAGATTAGGTCGCTGTTTTATTATATTTGAATTCCTTCTCATGCCCAGAGTATTTTAGCACCGGCAAACAATTAATTCTGTCAGATCTTAATATATGTATATAGTGGTAGACATCTAGCTGATGTAAATCATTATATGCCACCGAAGCCAAAATGAGAAGCTGGCCAAGTGTTGCATAAGTCTGTGTTAGGCCATTTATTTTGATTTCATTATTTGTGGAGGCAAATTATGCATAATCCTTTCTTGTGCTTAGGGTCCCCTTTGCTCCCCATTTCCCCTGCTTTCCCCCTGTTAGTGCAGGCAGGGGAAGAGCAGGGCCCAGGTGATGCTCACAACAACCTCTGTGGCCCCAGGAGTGGCAGCCCAGGAGCGTGGCAGGAAATGCTGCAAAAACCAGCAATGCTGCAAAAAAACCCCCCTAGAGCTTCTTTAGGAGATCAGGACTGGGAAGACAACCCAAAATCATTCTACTTTACAAATTGTCCTCATTGCTAATCATATTTCCTATTCTGTGCTGGTTTATATAGCAGGAGTGTATAAATTTTTGCTTCTCAGGTCCCCATGGAGCTGTCAATGTGAAATACACATTTCAGCTCTAACTGGGATTCTCTGAATTATGCAAAGTTCTCTGAGCTGCCTCAGCAGGCCCTTTGAGTGAGCTTTTACTTCTCCATCTGATCAACTGGTACACACTGTGGCACAGCTTAGATGCACATGGGCTGTGGGGGTCCAAGTTTTCCCTGGATCTTACGTAGCAGAGCCATGGAATGAGGATGAAAAGCCCTGTCCAAACTTATCTGGGCTCCTGTCTGGTGGTTGACATTTTGGGGGAACGTGGGGTCAGATCAGGTCAGACTCTGACAGCAGTGACATGGGGAATTAATGAAAAAATGAGGTTGTAGCAACATCAAAAGATTGCTTCATCAAAGTGTAGTAATTACCAGAACAGGAAAGATTTGAAATATCTGATAGCTCCTTTATGAGATTACCAGTAATCAGAAGGGGGGGAAAAATCAGGATTAAAAAACTCATGTGCAGAAAATTAGGAAAAGGAACTCAAATTGCAGCATATACTTTTGGATCCTGTTCTGAGACAAAGCCAACACTGAAACTATAATAGGGACATTAGCAGTCCTTCCAGCCTGGCAGAAGTTCAAGGATTTGTACATGTCTGATGGAAGGATTGTTCACTTAATATCTATTTTCTAGGAGGAGATCAGCCTGGCATCAAATCCGATCTCCTCCGAGCCCACCCGAGTGTTTCTGTCGCTGGGAGCAGGTGGAGGCCGTTCCACACTGGAGATGACCCCACTCTGTGCTCGGTGGCAGCACAGGAGATGACACAGCCTTGGCTTTGCTGAGGAATAAATCCTCCAAAGGGAGCTGCAGCCACTGAGGGAAACCAGGCAAAACCTTCCCTCCGTTTGTCACAGGATGTGCAGTTCTCATTCAAGGCAGGTGAGGCATTGATGAGAACTTCCGAGTGCAGAAACTTAATCTCCATCCAGAACAGTTTTAATTAACGCTCTGCAGCTTCCAGAGGCGAGAAATCAGCAGATGGCTTATGGGTTTGGAGTCAGCTCTTGGATGGGACCAGGCTACAAGGGCTTTCTTCTGCTTTCTTTTCACTGCTCGTGTCTGCTCCACCAAGTTGTTCTGTGCAAAGAGAAGGGGTGTGACTGAAGTTGTTGTCTGCCCAATTCTGCACAGAATAACCATAATTCCCTCTCAGGTGAAGGAGGAAAGCACACATGGTGGAAATTCCTTGTTTCAGCTGCTCCCCTGCCATCCCAAGCACTAAACTTTAACTTCAGTGACTGAGGGGGTGGCAGCCAGCGCATAATTGCCGAATTTACAGAAACGGGGGGAAAAGGAAAGGGGAGGGGGAAAATACTAAATGATCTCATCCTCCCGAGCCTTAATGGAAATGAATCGAGGCTGCTAGACAGCTCAGGAAGGCAATTACAGGGAAATAATCTGTGGTGTTTAGTGAAGCGGTGATGTGGGGCATGCTGAACATGATGGATCTGGCTGCTGTTTCCACTTAATAATAATGCACTTTTAGAAAAGGCGGTGCTGCACATGTTTGTGCTTCTGTGTTTGTTTGTGTAGTACAGGAGGCGGCCAATTTTTATTTATTTCTTTTTTTTTTCCCTCCACTGGGAAGTGCCTTGGACCCAGTGGCTGGAGTGGCTTGTAACAGTGCAAGTTTCCCCTCAAGGCAGAGCTCCAGTAAGGCAGCATTTGCTTTTGTGAAGATTTTGGCCTTCCTTCCAACAATCCAGCTGCTGGAAAATTGTGGCTTAGGGAGCTGTTTGCTCTTCGAGGCTTGGTGTGTGCCCTCGATGATTGCCATCCTTGGCTGAAGTCCCTGATATAGGTCAGAACGAGTTGTTAACAATAAAAAGTGTCTGTGCCTGGAAATAGATGCGCTTATTAATAGAATCAAGCAGGGAAAGCCTTTTTTGCCTCTTAAGCCTCGAGCCCTCCTTTCTGCTTCAGGGCTCTAGAGGCAGCTGAACAAGCTGCAACAAAAGAGACTCTCCAAACTGGCCTGAACTGTTTACTAGGCTTGAAAAGCTGGGTTAGATTTTCCTGCCCTTGGTCTCACTTGAAGCAGAATCACCATCACTTGGATGAAGGGCTGCTTAGAGGAGGAAGAGCAGGAGGAGTGCAGGTCCCACAGCACTGGACCAGCCTCATGCTGTGGTTCAGGTGTGGGATTCTCTGTGGCTGGACCTCTGCCTTCCCATACAAACAACCCTGGGCATGGATTTAAGGGACTGTGGGGTGCAGGTGAACCGTGAGGAAAACACTAATTGGGCACAAAGTATGTCTGTGCAGTTCCTGTTGGCACAAACAAGCTCTATCTTGTTACAAGAAATTTGGAGAGGGACTTTAGAGAAGGGACCAGAGTGACAGGACAAGAGGGAATGGCTCCAGACTGCCAGAGGGCAGGGTTAGATGGGATACTGGGGAGAAATCCTTCCCTGGGAGGGTGGGCAGGCCCTGGCACAGGGTGCCCAGAGAAGCTGTGGCTGCCCCATCCCTGGAAGTGTCCAAGGACAGGTTGGACGGGGCTTGGAGCAACCTGGGCTGGTGGGAGGTGTCCCTGCTCATGGCAGGGGTTTGGAATGGAATGACCTTTAATGTCTCTTCTATTCTGTGATTCTACTTTTCTACTTTGATCCCCACTAGGTCCTAAATCTGATGGATTTTTCAAACACCAAGCCCAGTACAATCACCAGGCACCACTAATTTATTCTGCATTGTTTGTGGGCTTGTTGAGCTGTTTCAGACTTCAAAATCCTCAGTCTGATTTCCAGGCCAAATACATTAGAATAAGCCCAGAGAAATGTAATAAAGACAAACACATTTAAATATTTATCTGGAATGAATGGAAAGAAATTCCAAACTCTGGAGATTTACTTGTTGCTTAATGAGTTGCTAATAAGTCAGTCTGATGCAGGCTGACAAGGAAATACTTTTCCCAGTGTGAAAGGCTTGTGTTTCTATCTCATACTGGTTATGGAAGAGTTTCCTTCACCTGCAGAAACCAGGAAATCAGGTGAGAGGGCAAAGAAAGAACTTATACAATATCCATATATACTGAGAATGGGAATAATTTGCTAGTTGGATCTTCACTGCTCCATAAATAGTGGAGATCCAGCTCCATAACAGGAAAATAATTAATTACAGAGAAAAGTGTCAATTCTTCTAAGCTGGACTCCTCTAGACTCTGACTCCCTCAAGGATGGTTAAAGTTGTTTATAAAAGCAGAAAAAAATAGTTTAAATATGAGGAATGGATGGCTGTTTGCAAGGAGTAAATATGAATAAAAAAGCCAAAATTAGAGGGAGGAAATTATACACAAAGTTGCCTTCAGCTCAGTGCATACTTTTGGTGGGAAGGAGTAAAGTAGAGGTGTGGATTTACCTTTTTTTAACATTTACCATTTTTTTAACATTTCAGAACACCACTTTGTAACCTCTCTGTTTGAAAATAGCAACCTTTAAAATTCAACCATCATCATGAATATTTTTTGAATAACCAGGGAGTAAAATGAACCCAAATTTCTAAAGGAATACCAGATATTGGACCATTTATTTCATCAAACATAACTTAAAGTACATAGAGATTTCACATAACTCCTACTTTTTTTTCCTCATCTCTTCTGTGAGGTTCATTGTCCCCCCAGCACTAACAAGAACTTTGAAGAGTTTGAAGATGGCATTTAGCTGATTCTTTAGTATCTATAATTTCGTTCTGATTTGCAAGTGTTAAGGTTAAAAGAATTTATCTCTCATCCGGATGCTTCTGTGGAGATTTATTTCACCCTCAAAAGAAAGGGAAAAGGCAGAATGTTCTGAGGCCCTGGTGGAGGTGGATGTCCAAAGGAGGCAGCTCAGGGCCAGAGTGGGGGAAGAGACCCTGTCCATGTGCTGGGTGTGGATGAGGAACAGCCTGTGCAGGGATGGAACATCCAAAAGGGAGCTGAAAGCAGGAGAGGGTGTGAAAATGAAAGGCAATCTGGCAGCAGGATTAAGTGTCTCCAGAAGAAACTGCCCCAACCAGGCAGAAAGTCACGTCCCCCAGAAGTCTGACTGTCCCCATGGCCACAGCACATGGGAGGGGATGGGGAAGGGAACCTGCGGGAAGGGAATTCCCAGCTGAGCACAAACAGCTCACACAGAACCTGGTGAGGATGTTCCAGCAGCAGGGCTGGGCGCTGAGGGAAAATGGCAATGCATCAACCTGCATTCCCATCTCAATTCCTTCAGGTTTGCCTTTCCATTCGCAGGCAGTGCCTCGATCCCAGGCTCTGCCCTCGCCACCTGCCTTGGCAGAGCCACCTGGAGGGAGCTGGGACGGCCACGTGTCCCCAGCCAGGAGCGCACACCGTGCATTGTTTGCAGGCTGCATTCCAGCCATCCCTCGAGGCACACGAGTGCATGTGGGTGTGTGTGGAGGGGGGAATAATCGTGCCATTAATGATTGCTATTTTGATTACAGGATGCAATTGTCACTGCGGTGGGAAGCCAATCAATGCGTTGTGAGTGGGAGCCCGCTGGTGCTTTCCAATGGTCCTTGATTAAAGAGGAAGCTCTTGGCTATCTTGGAGCAGCAGGAGAGGAAACAGCGCGGATGAAGGTGAGGCAAGTGCCAGACTCTCACTCCCGATGGATCACAGCTCATTTTCACTGCAGTTTAGTCATGAAATCTGCCTTTTTCTTTTTTTTTTTTCCTCAACTCCTACGCTTTCTTCCCCCTTTGCTCCCAACCAGACAATGGCTGCAGCTTTTCAGAGGCAAACCCTGAGCGCTCAGATCGTTGCTCTCGTGTATTTTCCTGCAGGTTAAATATGTGCTGTGCCTTCACAATCCATCTTCAGTTGATACACACCACTGCTTGCCTTTCAACACACCCTCCCTCAATGCAGTTGTAGATAACCAAGTGTGTACCTGGAATCTGTTTCAAAAATAGCAACAATTTACAGGAGCAGTACTTTAGTCCATTTTCATTACAGTGATGGCTGAATGCAAAAACATGCAGCGTTTCTCCCACAATTTCTGTGGATTTTCGGGGAGTGGAAGTTATTCTATCCTAGAAATATCCTGGCACCCACATGTGTCAAATCTTTTCCTAAGGGCAAGGGAAAAAGAGGGGGATTGGAAGGGGGAGATGGTTGTTCTCCTGTTTGTGATTTTCTTATGGTTTGTTTTTGTTGTTTTCTTATGTTTTGTGGGGTTTTTTTCCTAAAAACAAATGAGAAAAAGTAAATAAACTCATCTAAACGTCAATATTTTAGCTGACTCTAGTCACTTAATCAACAACACACCAGAGTCTGCTATGGGGAGAGGGAGGAGTGGGGAGAAACTTGCATTGAAACTGTCACAAAGTTTTGAATTGTGTCTCTAAGCTCTGGTAATTTGAAATGAGGTGCCTAAAGTATCACGTCACTTTAGATGCTGCAAGTGCACACGAGCCATGGTCTCCCAAAGCAGTGCTTGCTGCTGGAGAGCACTGAAATCAGGCTGAGTTGTGCCTCAGTTTGATAGCTTGTTGTGTCTCAGGATAATGGCACTTCACATAACAAAATCACAGGTTCACCTTTGGGTTTCAGGCTGCTGTAACCTCAGGTGATGGATGTTGGCAGGGCCCTGGGAATGTTTGATGTGAGCCTTGCAAACCCCAGTGAGCCTTGGTGAGGCTGGTGGGGATGCAGGGATGAAGCTTAAAACCTCCCTTAGTGCTCTCCCTTCTAAGTAGATGCACAGAGTATTCTCTGTATTGTAGATATTGCTATAATTTTTAATGTCCATAGGTAGGGCAACGCTGATATCTCATTTCTAATAACTCCTGGCAGAGGGGTTGGCTCTCACTCCAACCCACCATAAGGATGCCAGTTCTCTGGTGGAAAACACATGGCCTCTGATACCTGGGATGCTCCTGGCTGGCTGGAGAATTATCTGACCCCGTGTTTTGCTAAAGTGGAGTGAAAGTGGAGATACATTTGGAATGTAGAGGTGTGTGTTCCTGCATTAGCAGTGCTATCCATTAATGTGGAATTGACTCTGCTGTGTGAAAGGGGCCGTGTCACCACTCAATCTTGTGCCATGATGTGTTTGTCACATGGCATTGAGCCCTGGTAAAAAGTACAGGGCAGAAACAAACCTAAGCAGTCACTCAGGTAAACTCCAAGCACCTGTAGCCTGTGCTTTCAGAAACAATCACACAGCAGCAAAGAGGATTAAAAGCTCTATTGCCCTCCTTCCCCCTTAAAAATCCCATTGATGCATCCATCTTCATAGCTTGTTCAATAAGGAAACATTCAGATACAATTGTCACAGCACAAATAATAATAAAGAAACCCTGACTTACAAGCCCTCTTGATATCAGCAATAATTGCATGTCTCCCATACCAGGTCTCAGGGTGTTTTCTGTACCCTTTCATTACCCAACCAACGTGACAAGGCAACCCACCCACACCCAAAGAACTCAGGAAAAGCAGCCTCTTATGGGATGGAGCTGGGAACCAGCCCACAAAAAGCTGGAATCTTTGTTCCTTAATAATGTGCAAGTGACAACTCTCAGGGGAGTGGTTTCCAGCAGATCCCACCACCCCAAAGAGGCTCTGAAGGAAGGGACTGAGTGTGATCAGTTTGGAGCTCTGAAGGGTGATGGGAGAGGGCAGGGCATATCTGGGGGCAGACTGAGCTCAGCCAGGCTCAGAGAGTGGCAAACTCTTCCCATCTTTGCTGTCTGAGCAGCTGGTTTGGATCTGCCACTTCTTCCCTGCCACTTCCCTGCCATGGATAATCTGCTGGGAACTGAATCTTAAGCACAAAATGCTGAAAAAAGGGAGCCTTTGACTCCAGTGGGGTAAGACCAGGATGTTTTCTGGATGTTCTCCACCTTCCAAAAAACTCCTAATCCTCTTACTCTGTCAGGAGAGGAAGAGAGGGCAGATTTGAGGCTTCTGGTCACGGTTCATCGACCCTCCTTTTCATCATATTTTTTAGCCCCCATGTCTCTCTGTTGATAACCATCCCTGATTTCCTAAACTGAGCCTGGTCTTCTCAGCTAAGAACAACCATTAGCTCACCCTAATGGCCCTATTTAGATGAGGAAAACTTCTTTTTATATGTTAAAGTAGACCATTTTTATATGCTCTTATGCCACATCACTGCAAATAGATAACGCCATTCTGATATAAAGCAAGGTATATGGAAGACATAATACAAGCAATTTGAGTTATAAATGGCAATAAAATCCAAAATTATTGTAGCCTCCTGACCCCTACCCACATCCAGCTGTGGCCCAGTTCCCCTCCAGACACTCCATCTCCCAGGCAGGTGCAGGTGGTGGTCATGCCATGAATTTTCTCCCATAGAAAGGGAAGAAGTGCTGTACTCTGCTGGATCAAAGACTCAGGCAGCTGCCTGGCTTGTTCCTGACAGGAGCTGAGAGCAGGTTCACCAGGATGGCATCTACAAGGAAAAGGGTGATTAGAAACTGATGATTTTCCCAGTTTCTGGAGTTCAGGGCTTTCAGGGCTCGATAACATGTAATACATGTAATAGCCTTGTGCAACAGCAGCAACTTATCTCGATGAATCTTTTTCCAATCTGCTCACAGTTTCAGCCACTGAAATATCCTGGGACAATGAGCCTCTCAAAGCAATTCTTTATTTTGTGGTAAATATATATATATTATTTGTTTTAACTCTGTTGCCAACTCTTTTCATTAGAAACATCCCTGGTTTTATATTGAAGGAAATGGAATAATCTCTCCATGTTCATCTTCTCCACACATTTTATAATTTCATAGGTTTATCTCATCTTTTATCCTTCTTCATCCACCACTGTTGAGTCATCTTAACACAACCTTTTGTTCCTTATATTATAACCAATTGTTAATCCACAAAATAAACAGTGCTTCAATCCCATGGAGGTCTCACTTCTTTAAGACCCTTAGTGAGGAAGTTTAATGGAAGTCTTACAACCATGCTATGTAGGCCAATCCTTTTTATTTACAAGCTCATAAACACCCTCAAAGAATTCCAGAAGATTTCTGCTTACAGTTTGCTTTAGAGAAGCAATATTGACTCATCCTATTTATTCCTATTTACTGTTTGCTGTGCTATACTTCTACAAGTTATCCAGTACACACAATGAAAGAGAAAGAATGGAAGAGATTAATCACTATCCTTTAAATGTAAAGATGTGTAATGTCTCCAGGAAAGCACATTTTGATATCATACACATTGGTTTTGTGCCTGTCATTCCTGACTTTCAGGGAGTAGGAGGGATAATGAGCATTCAGAACTCCCTGACCAAAATAAAGACAATGATAGAGTTGCTTACACTGTAATCATGGAGGTAAAATAGGGGGAAAAGGGTATGGAAGGGGAGGATGGTATTTTACATCAGCTGGAAAGGATCTTAATGGCATGGGCTGAAGTCCTTTAGGAGCTCTTCTGGACAGTGGAGATATTGGTAATACAGTCAAAGTTCCTCTGATGCAAAAATGCTTGTTTAGCTTTTAATTTCTCTTTAGCATTTAACTTTTCTGTTACAGTATATTTATTTGCTGGGTTTAGTTTGCCACCTGCAGACAAAGTGTAAATGAGAGCACTGTAGCACTGGGCTATACGTGATGGATCTTTGTGGGTGACACGTGTTTTGCAAGGAGAGCAGTTATTGAACTTGGATTTTATTTTTACCTTTTTACCCAGCAATCAAAGCCAACGATAAATGCTGATGGTCTGGAGTTGCTTACCTGTCATTGAGTAAATCTGTAATGCTCTAATAGGACTGGAGGAACTTGCCTTGGCTGGAAAATTTAATTTGATAGTTCTCCGTGGCTGTAGCAGTAAATATTCCTGGCTAGAAGGTGTCAGAGTGTTTAGTCCTATTACAGGAGAGAAAGCACACAAGAAACAACTCTGACAGCCCATATGGACTTACACCCAAATGCAGTAGCTACTACTACACTGATGTGGCAAGAGTAATAATAAATCACAGGCTCAGACTGGTCATCTGGAGCAGATTCCTTTTAAGCTACAGCCTGGCCTGCTCCTATTAAAGTCAGCGACCATTCTGTGCCCTATTTTTTGTCATTGATGCAGAAAATGGGCTTTTTCAGCCTTCAGATAATGGCTGGTACCCACAGTGCCAGATGCACTTTGAGAGCTGTTTTACTCACCCTGGCTGATGTACCGTCCTTAAAAATGAGGGGTGGGCAGTGGCTGCTGTTGCAGCACCTCCTGCAACAGCTTCTTCTAGAGAAAAACCTGATATATTGAGTCTCCTGAGCTCTCCAGAATGATCCTGATAGCAGTGGGTAAAGTTCAAGAACAGGAAAACAAACAAGAGAAACTGGCTGCTACTTTGCTCTGAGATGGGCTGCAGGGACTTGCAAATGCAAAAGCACAGGCAGGTGCCAGAGCTGGAACTCTCTGCTGCTGGCCCTTTGGCCATGTTCATGGATGTTCTGCTGCCACATGAGACCATCAGGATGCCATCAGCCAATTCACCAGTCCAAAAGCAAAAAAAACCCAAAGAGCCAGTTTTGAATATTTGTGATATAAGAGGATTCATGTGGATGTAAAACTACTGTTCTGATTTTTGGGTTCAGAGTGTCTTGTAGAAAGGAGCTCCACAGATGATCCAGGAGCTGAGTGTTTAGGACCTGAATGCCCAAAAATAGTCCTTTCTGCTTAGGAACAGGGGCTTAAATTGGAAAGACAAACAATGCAGCTCATATCAACACCAAAGTTAACCAACCTACAACACCCAAATATACCAGTTGTAGGGAGGTTTTTGGGTTTTTTAACTGTGATATGAAAGTTCTATGACACTGAAACCCAAGGAAGTGGTTACAGGTGGAGCACAACTGTGAAATTATGGCATGGCTAAAGGTACTGAGAGTTCATCACTGAGGAGCTGCAATATTTCTCCCTGGCATGTCTGAACACGTTTTGCCTGCATAAAGAGTGAAGTTGGACCCCATTGTGATGGAAAATCTTGTAAAAGGATAGGGATAAAAAAAAAGAAAAGAGGAACATACTTGTTTATAGGTGGTGTCAGGAAAAGAAATAACCTCTGCAGCAATGTCTGGGTCTCCAGGGTTATGAAGGTGGCATTTTCCAGCTGCACAAAATTTACTGGAAACATAAAATCCAATAAGGAGAAATGTATCATTTGTGCTGATAGTCTGCTATAGAGATTCTGCTGGAGAATATTACCTCCCATGACTCTCTTCCTCCTGATGCAGGATCACCTCTGGTATTTCCAGCCAGGGAGACTGGTGAATTCATCAGGGCCCATTGGCACGGTGTTGGATTATTCTCTTGTCTTCTCATTTGGCCATAAGGAATTGGTTTCTTTTCCAGGGCGAAAGGAATAGAGATTTATGCAGATATGAAGAGCAGATTTGTAGACAGACATTGCACTAACAGCACCCAGTCTCCAAAATCTTCCTGGACAAGGCAATTTATCTGAGCAATAGGTGAAAGAATGCAGAGGGTGAGGTTTGGCCAGGAGTGCAGGATTCATTTCCTCTCCTCTATAGAAGTACATAATTTTTAGCTAGATTCAAAGAAGACCATTAAAATAGCCAAAATTGTAATAGTTAATCAAGTGGGAAGCTTCTGAATGTATTAAGAGTTTCATTGCTCTTCTCTGGATTTACTTTCTATTAGACTAGGGATTTGTTAAATTATTGTCCCAGGTGGCAAGTTTTTATATTTTCCTATGAAGTTCCTTATTTGATCATTTCCTGAGATAAGCCCCTTGGTGAAAGAGTCCCTGATCCTTATCCACGCTGGCAATTGTCATGTTCCTCTGCAAGCTTTTTGAATAACAGTGTGAGAGAAAGTGGTTGTAGCTCTGCCCTGTCCCAGCCTGACTTTGCAGCACCATGGGAAGGTGCCTGAGCACGAAGGAGCTGAGCTGAGCCACCAGCAAAGAGTGAAACCACCTCTCTGGCAGTTCATGGTCCCATTCCTAGATCTCCACATGGAGAACCATCTCACTCATTTGGGAACAATTATGGGGTGGGGATTTACCTGGCAAACCACTTCTATTAAACAATTTTGACCCTTTTGCCTGCACTGTGTGACCTCCTTTCACTTGGGATCACTTCTGGAAGCCTGGTATCCCTGTAGCTTTTGGAGAACCATCACCGTTGGAAGAGTGGACTTTTCCAAAGGAAAATTGATCTTTGTTCTTCCAAAAGGGGAATTCTATTTGTCATCGCCTCAATGTCCAAACTAATTGGGTCCAAAATTGGTTCCCTCTTCTATGCAAAAGCAAAACATTTCTGAGTGGAGGAGATATTGGTGTTGCAGTGGTCTGGTTAATTAAAAAAAATGGATATTTTGGATTGCCATTATCTCTCAACATCCCAGCCACCAGTCAAAGGCTCAAAAGAAAATTGACTCTCAGGGCAATAGATTTTCTTCTCTTTGGTTGTTTTTGTTTTTTTATTTCCCTCAGGACAACCTTTTCTCTTTATTTCTCTCCCCAGTACTTTCAATTTGTATCAGATATGTCTTTATGATCCATTCCTAATACGTTTGTCTGAAAGCACCAATGGCTTTAACAGCAGCCCGTGTGAAGAATGGTTCTGTGTTGAAAGAAAGACTCAAGCATCCACCCTGGATTTGGTTCTCAGTGGTGTCTCAGGTTTTCCAGTGGTGTCTCAGGTTTTCCCTGGGAACATGGGGCAAAGCTGTGTGATGTCCCTGAGCTGGGGAAGGGCAGCCAATGCATCCACAGAGTGTGACAGAGTTGGGTCACACCGGTGTCTCCTGCAGCACTTCGCTCCTGAACCTGGGTACTTTACATGCCTTTAATCCCTCTGCACTTCCATTTAACCTCTGTAGAATCAAACCAAGGATTCCCTCCTCCTTCCCTGCCCCAGTTTGTCCTCCCTGCGTGGCCAGCAGGTCTGCAGTGAGCTGCCATGCCTGCACTGGGATGGATCCGTGCGTGCACGTGTGTGTTTAACAGATTAAGTTAAAAACAATCTTCGCCGCTTCATTTAACTAAAGCATTTTTCCAGACAACTTCCTCTGCTCGAATGTTCCTTCTAATTATCATTTTCCCCTTACAATATGTTGTGTCATGCTGCTTAGGAGAAAGCTCCTAGCGAGAGGGAGCACTGGGGTTGCAAAGGAAATATGTCCTGGCTATTAGGAAGTTCAATGAAGCGCTGACTTTTATATCATCATGTAGGGATGGGTGAAACAGTCCAGAAAAAAATACTGCCAGCTGAGAAACAACATGAGGCTTAAAAAAACCCTCCATTCCACAATGTTTTTTTTAAGGTTTCTCCATCAGTTGCAAGATTATTTTGCTCTCTCCAAGTGTTTTATTGGTCTCTGAGGTGGAGCTGGGGTTGGTGTGTGGAACTGCAGCCTGGCCAGGCTGTTTGCTCTGTGCCCGCAGTGCCTCTGCCCTGGGCTGCCTGGGAGCTGCTTTGCTCAGAAGGAATGATTTGGAGTCACGTTCATTTGCTTTCAGCCCAGTTCCAGGAGCTGTTTGCAGCTGTTAATTTAACAGTTTAGTGCTTCCATCTTCCATAGCAGCAGCAACTGCTCCAGTGCCTTAGACATCGAAACTCTTCATTTCCAGTAACAGGACTGGGAGGGCTGGGAGATGGGAGGGAAATGCTTTTGCTTCAGTGAGCAGGGACAACACGCTGGTCACAGAAGGCAGCTGAGAGAGATTTTGTAAAATGAGCCTCTGTAAGCTACAGCTCTACAGGGATGAAACAAAGAGAGGAGAAGAGCCATGAAAGTGAATCTGCCTTGGGAGAGTTTTTCTAGGGCACAGTGTCTCTGCAGTGCCAGGGGAGCTCCATCAGCCCAAACAGGAAAAACACTGGGCATAAAGAATCTCTGCCTGTCCCTAAATACATGTGAATTTAGGATTTTCCTCCATCCTAAGCTGAATTTAGGAGAGACTCTGTTTCCAAGCACTAGTTACACCAAAGTGCTGTAGAACAGAGTCAAACTGATCTATGGCACCCACGTATGGAAGAAAAAGTAATTCCATTTTATATCACCTGAAGGATGGATAACCTTTACAATCATGAAGTTACATCCAAAACTTCTTAGTCAAAGACTGTTCACGAGCCAGTATGACTGAAGTCAACAGGAAACTTTTGAGTGACTTCAAAATTAGTTCCCCCCCTTCTTTTATAGGAAAATAAAAAAGGGTTTTCTGTTTTGTTTGTTTCCCAGCCCCTGTGTTAACTTGTCAGATGTGTTGTCAGGCTGTGGTAGAATTGAAAACTTAATCATTATGCTTATTATTTTTATTTTGAATTGTATTTATTTACTCTTTGTTTCATGAGGGATTTTATCTTCTAAAAAGGATTTCATCTGCCAACATTGTTATAAAATTATTTTCTGGAGTCCGAATTTTCCATTGCAAACACCTACACTTGCCACAAGCAGTTCTCCCTTTTAGCACGTCTGCTGTGCTTCTCTGTCATGCCAGTGCTCTGATTTGAATTCTAGGAAAAATATATATATATATCTCCAGGATTTTGGTGTTAATTGTGACTTTTTATTTTGCTTTGTTGTGCTTAGCCATTCTACAGCACCCGAACAATATGTTGTGCAGTGAATTTTTAGCAGCAGCAGCAGCTACCAAGAGCCAGCAGCAGTTGGAAAGATTGTTCAGTTCTTGTTGGATACAGCTCAAGCTCTTTTACACAGCCCTGGAAATTGTGCTAATCTTTCTGTTCCAGGGCACTTTGCAGGGTATTTGTACCAGGGAATTTCAGACAGGTAATTTAATCAGTTCACTCAGCTACCTGATCTCCTTTATTTCCCTCTGTAATCGATGGGGAGCAGGGAAAGCTCCCAGAGTGGGACGTGGAGCAGTAAAGGAGGCTCTTGGTTGAAATGCTGCTTGGGAGCAGGCTGAGCTTCTCCTTTAATTACAGAGAGAGCTGAATCAGACTAGGGAAGTCATCTCAGACTGCTTGGTGTGAATTCCTGCCTTTCTACACTTCCCTGGAGCATCCAAATGAGAGAAGATCTCAGCTTTTAAGCCCTTCTTCCATAAATACACTCCAGCTTCCTCTGTGGCTTGTCACATGAGGCAATGCCTGGAGAAGCCCCTGTTTAACAAAGGTATTATTCCCAACAAGCCTTTGCACAGCCTAGTCACAAAAACCTGCTGGGAGGTCCCCACACGTGTCCAGCCCTTCACAGCTCCAAGCCCAGCCTCCCAAAAGAAGTAATTTGCTCGTTCCCAGTTTTACCATCCTCATTTAAACAACACAATGCCAGGCTGAGGGGCTCTGAGCAGCCTGGTCTACTGGAAGTGTCCCTGCCCATGGACCAAAATGGTCTTTAAGGTCCCTTCCAACCCAAACCATCCTGATAGTCTCTGAACACTGAGCTACAAACCCCTGAATTTTCACTAATTGAGCTAGCTCAGTTCTTGCCCTGTTCTGCCCTGGAAAATGCCAGCTCAACATTACTTCAAAGCTCAACCAGCACATCATGAGCCTCGGCTCCTGCCTTTATACACTTCTGCATTCTTGTATAGATGCTGATTTCTATGCTATTCAGTAAGAAAACCCAATGCCCTTTTCAGAGTCCCTGGAATATATGGTTTTGTCCTCTTGGGAGCTGCTGCCAGGGTTGTTTAGGATCTCAGCATTAAGAACGTTGGTTTTTCCTCTGATGTGCTTGGTAGCTCAGCCCGTGCTTTCAATAGCGGCGTGTTATTTATTGGCAATTTCTTATGCTTCTATAATTCTCCTTTGAATGGTCATTTGCTTTGCTGGCCAGCAGTTAAGGCCTGAAATGGGTGATTTTTCTCATGGCCCATAAAATAAGAAAAGTAATTTTGTACTTTATTTCTGCCTGCTGGAAATCCATATGTGGAAGAGTGGAGTAGGCTCACAACTCATTGACAGGCACTGGGCAACTTATACAATATGAAATCAAATGGCAAAATATGTTTTATGAATAGGTGTGCACATTTTTTAAAGAATTTTTGTGGTCAGTAGACTCCTCTAGATTAGGTAAATAATCCTTCAAACCAGAAAAGTAATATGGATATTTTAAGTTGCCTGGTTAGGCAAATGCATTTTCTATACAGGCTGTGATGCCCAATGGGAATTTCCCTATGACTTTGTTGATTTGGACTATTTTGGAGTACTATTTATAATGTCTCAGTGGTGGAATTCAAGCATGATCTGTTTGACAGACAAAGAATTGCCTTCCTGATTCAAGGACCTGCATGTGTCTTTTAACCCTGCTAAGGGGTAGGTGACAAATGTGTTTTTTGTGGAGTGGGGAGCCTGGGAGTTGAAGGAACACTCAGCATCTCTCCCAGCAGAAGGAGGAGATGGGGGACCAGTCCTGTGGAGAGATGTGGGTCATTAGAGAGGTTGGGGAGAGCCTGAAGGATCCAAGTGATGGGGAGAGGCAGGTTTGCATGCATCAGCTTATTATTTTTATTGTGACTTTTCTCTGAAAAGCTTTTTTTTTAATGGCTGATCAAATATTTTAGAAGATTGAGCAGGCACTCATAGGCTGCTTAAAATTTCCTCCATGTTGTCCATTGAGCTGAGGAGTGTCTGCCATGAGAAGGAAGAGCTGAAAGCCTCAGCTCTGGGTGGGGAAGTGAACAGAGAGACTTGAGGGACCAGGTCTGTGCTGGGCTGGTGCTGTTTTGTGTATCTGGGCTAATTCTGGGCATTGGAATGCCTATTAGATGTGCTCATGGGAAACAGCTCAGCTTACAGAAATATTCACAGAAAGGGGATGTTGAAACTGAAATCACAGCCTTTTTTCATTGGAAACTGTTCTTAAGGAATCTGCTCATCCCTGTAGAGACCACAGTGATTCCAGGTGGTCTTTCCATCTTACTGAAGCAGAGCAAGGATCCCGAGGAAGCGGCTCACTGGCAACCCATCAAGCGAGAATTGTTTACCGAGGTTATCCAGCAAACAATTCCAATAGTGAATAATACAACAAACCCACCATCTGCCTGAGGATAATTGGAGACCAGAACTAGAGGCCAAATTCACAGAGCAGATTATTCCTCCAGCTCTGCTGGGGATGCTGCATGGGGCCAGTTCATCCTATTCTTTCATCTAGACCAAACAATCTTTTGCTTCCATGAATGCCAAATTAACTCTGAAGGGCCTCAACAGATTAGAGACACCTAAACCTGTGTTCTTTATCTAACCAACATGTTTACACACCCATTGGGGTTCCTTGGGAGACTTCTGAATTCATGAACTGTGGAAAAACATTTCCCTATGTTTGCTATTCCGTTCTGTTTGCTGTTCTGTTGTTGTTTTCTAACTTTAACTGGTGAAAAAAAGCAAAAGACAGATGTGCCAACTGGAAGTTAAACAACTGATTTCTTAATTTAGGTGTTTAAAGTTAAGGAAGGCATTGACTTAAAAACCTGAGGGCTGCCTTGAACAAATTTTAAAGGAATCACCTGGATAGACTTCTGCAGGAATTACTGGGGACAGACTCTTTGACCCATCTCTCACAGAAGTGATCCAAAGTAGAATCTACTCTGGTGGTACTGACCCCTTTAGGACAAAGGGAATTGCTCTCAAGATGGACCAGGGGAGGTTCAGGCTGGATATTAGGAAAAGTTTCTTCACTGGAAGAGTGGTCAAGCTTTGGAACAGGCTACCCAGGGCAGGCATGGAGTCACCACCCCTGGAAGCCTTCAAAGAAACAAGTAGATGTGGCCCTTCTTGATATGGTTTAGTGGGTGTGGTGGTACTTGATCAAAGGTTGGGCTTGTTGACCTTGGAGGGCCTTTCCTGTTGGAGCAGGAGTAGGCTACCAGGTTGATTAGAGGGATGGAGCAGCTCTGCTGTGAGGAAAGGCTGAGAGAGCTGGGGTTGTTCAGCCTGGAGAAGAGAAACTTTGGGGTGACCTCATTGTGGCCTTGCAGCACCTGAAGGAGCCAACAAGAAAGATGGAGAGAAAAAATTTACAAGAGCATGGAATGACAGGACAAAGGGGAATGGCTTCAAACTGACAGAGATCAGGTATTAGGAAGGAATTCTCCCCTGTGAGGGTGGGCAGGCTCTAGCACAGATTGCCCAGAGGCTGCCCCATCCCTGGGAGTGTCCAAGGCCAAGTTGGATGGGGCTTGGAGCGACCTGGGCTGGTGGAAGGTGTCCCTGCCCATGGCAGGAGGGTGGAACAGGATGGTCTTTAAGGTCCCTTCCAACCCACATCTTTCCATGAGTAGCAAAGCAAAGCAGGACTGAGATCACGGGTGCTCTTGGTGTTCAGCCAAGCCCTGCAGATTGCAAGGTGAGAGAATCAGCTCTGGGGAGAGCTGCAGGCTCATGCTAACAAGGGTGGCTGAGTAAAGACCACAACACCAGTAAACTCAAGTGTGTGGGGAAGTTTCCTAACTGGTGAAACTGGTGCAAAGCCAGGGAGATCACAGCTCTCATGGTCCTGCCCCTGCCTTTGTGCCAGTGGCAGGATTTGGGCAGTGAGGGGGATTCTCCAGGTCCCTTTTCCAGTACTGGTGTTGGCTTTGAGACTTGTTCTGCATATTTTACTTTGTGTGCAAATTAATCCTGACCCAAAGCCCGATAACATCCATGGAAAAAGAAGAACCTCCCAGTTTGAGAGGCTTTGGAATTCAATCTCATAACTGCTGTTCTGGTAGTTTATAGATTTTGTGAGTGCATCTATTAGTCGAGTCTTCCTCAAAGTCTGGCTTTTTCATTAAATGGTGACATTTTTGAAAAGAACACTGAGCCCTTTTAAGGCTTGTTCTGGTATTATAACCTGAGATGTATATTTTCACAACATTTCTTCTGGGTCCACGTTACAGCCCTGATTATTTTTATAGCAGAATAGTGCTTTTCATCTCAATCACAAGACTGCAGAAGCTGTGCTTTTTGGGGGAAAAATTCAAAACTTCCCCTCTGATAAGACAGAACAAATACATATTTGATAATAACGGGCTGTAATGAGAACTCTCTTGTCTATCATCAACCAATCTTAAAATTGAGTTAAAATATTTCTGCCCTAAAGGTGAAAAGGCAGGTTCCATTCTGGCACCAGGAGCAATGTTTTGTGCTTTAGAAGTCAAACAGTTGGCCCTGGGACTGAAGATACTAATTTTTATCACTGTTATCACATAATCGGTGCTCGTGTGTCTGTTCTGTAGTTTCCATTGCAATGTAAAACTGAAATAATGGTTTAATAGTGTTGTTAGCTATGGAAACCATATTCAATTACTCATTGATTTTGCTCATGGTGTTTTGTCTAACATAAAAATAAGATTGCTGGTCAAAAAAAAGTGATGCAGGTTTTCATATTCAGAGGAATGTTTGGGGAAGCATAAACTGGAAATTCTTGGAAAAGAATATTGGAATATATAAGGCACTTTCTTAGATTGCCATAAAAAAGAAAAGAAAAAAGAATGACATTTCAGTGATCTGGGAACTGAAGGTGCTGTCATGAGTTTAAAATTAAAGACTGGGAAAAAGACCCCACCACTTAATTCCAGCCCCCCCAGTACTTACTTAAATTAATCACAGCAGTGGTGGTAAAATCCAGCCAGGTAAACATCCACTTTGACAGCCAGATGATCACCCATAATTATTATTTAATTTTATTATTATTTCCGACATTTAAGCAAAGAGAAAGACTTTTGCTTTGTCTACTCTTTCCTTTAATGGTAGTTTTATTTTGTTTTCCTTCCCTCCCCTCTTCTTCTTGAAAGATATTTAAAAACCCTTTACTGTAAGAGGTTCCTAGGGTTGCATTATGCATTAAACCCATAGATTTTTATTTGTTTGCCTAATTTTCTGTTCACTTCTTTTCATTGTCACGAATTGGAAGATGACAAATGACTTTGTGAAGGGCTAAAAGAAAGAGCTTCCACGGTGACATTTAAATTTGAACCCCTGCTTGATGGCATGCAGATGATTTAAATACATGTCACCAATGCACAGCTCTAAAAGCAGTTTTTAAAAATGCTTTTGCTTCCTTTATTGCTGGTTTAACCTGCATCGGGAGAGTGCCACGAGCCAATGGAGCAATTGTAAATAAGCTGCAATCATCTTTCAAAGCTTTCCCTTTGCTTGTGCTCCTCAGGTGAGCTGCGTTGGGGGGGTTAGAAATAATGATTATAATGGGAACTCTTCCTATGCAGATGGAGCTGGTGGTGCTGGAGTCACCTCCCAGGGCACACTGCTGACCCTGACCCCGACCCCAGGTTTGCTGTTCAGCAGGGGGGTCACAGCCTGTCAAACTCCCACAATTCACAACTCCACAAGTCCTGCCAGCAAACGTGTTCATCCTTTCCCTACCCACGTGCAGGGGGCAGAGCTGGGATCACCATCACTTCGAGCAAGTCAATTGTCTCCTGCAATCAGTACGTGCCTAATGCACATGCTTGACCTTCTCTCATGGTGCTCAGAAGGTTCTCCATCCTTCTCCAACTCCTGTCACCCCTAAATCCAGGAGTGCTGTGTTAAGAGCCTCTCTTTTCCTGTTAGGAGTGGGGTTGGATTAAATTCAGGCATAGAGGCACCACTGACACTTGGGAATGTTTGGATCTCTCCCAGCCTGTCATGGCCTGTGCCCTATTTGATTTACTGGGGGAGCAGGGTGGGGGTGTTGATGCTGTTACTCACTAGCAGACCCAAAATCAAACTCCTGTGATGTGAAAGGTCTCCAAATCCAGGGCTATCGGCGCTTAATTGGCATGAAAACCCCCAAGTTCCCCTGTGGTTTATTATGTGCTGAAACACTGTGGGTTTAGCAGATTTGCAGACTCTATTAAACAACCTCTATTAAATAAAGACAAACTCGATTATTAAATGTCTCTGGGTACCACACATGAACTTACTGAGGCACTAACAGGGTAAAATCTGAATATTTCCCATTAATCAGCCATTATAAATATGTGATATGATGGTGTGGAAAAAGGAATAGTTAAATGCCTTTTTCCCTGCAGCTTTCCTTTAGGGAAATGGGAGATGGAGGGGAAATGGCAGTTGTGTTTCAGCAGGAACAAAGCTGATACTGCACAGCAGCAGTTCTGCTCTCCAGCCCCTGCTGCTGCACTCCAATGGGTGCTGCACCATGCCCTGGTCCTTGTCTGAGAAACACAAGCCTGGAAAACAAAGAATCTTCAAATCTTTTTTGGGAAGAGGTTGGATTAAGGGTCAGCTTGGCTGTTTGTCTCATCTTGGTGTTTCCCTACTCTCCTCTGCTCCCTCACCTGACCCTGACACCTCAAACAGCTCAGTTGTCTCCATGTTTGGGTGGACAGTGATGGTTCCTTATCCCATCAGAGCTGGGTTGGAAAGACAACTTCTTCTTGGGTGTGTTCATCCTTTTGTTTTGATGGTAGAATATCTGTCTATCAATATATAAATACTTAAGCTGAAACTCGTCACTCATTAGCTGTATTAATCCCTCTTTAACATCCTTCACAGTATGAAAAAGTTAATAAACCACAAAGATACCTCCCATCTACCTTAGATAAGAATTTGCCTTTTCTGTGTTTTTACACTTCCCCCTCTGTCTCTGCTCCTATACCATAATTTCTATTTTTATTCTCTGTTACTGGTAGCATTCTGAATGAATTTTTGCTTCATATTGGTTATCCCAATGTGGTCTCCAACACAGACCTTTCCAAAGCTCTGCTGTTATTCCTATATCCAGTTTTTATATTACACAGCCCTTTTATTCTCCTATTCCCTCAGTCTCTTCTGTCAGTGTTACTCCTTCAGCCACTGTTTTGGACACATTCCTCTCCTTTTCCCCAGACAGCCTGTCCTCTCTTCCATCCAATCCATCTTTTCACACGTTCCTCTCAGCATCCCTTTCCCTCTCTTTCCCTCTCCCCAGATTTCCCCACTTCTCCCAGCCCTCAACTATTATCTACCATGCTGGTTTGGCTTGTCTGACTTTGCTGGAAGCTCCTCTGGGCAAAGGCTCAATCTTATTTCAGGTTATTAATGGGGCTGGGAACCTCAGGTGGGAGGATGAATTCCAGGTTTCTGGGGCTGCATTGTAGGAACACTGGATCGCCATTTGAAGGGTGTTTCTTCTCCCCACTGAGACAACTTAGGACGTGTTTCATCAGTCCTGGCCATCACAACCAGGGAAGATGTGAGCAGAGGAGCCTGGTGGTGTCTGTTCACATGAGGGATATTTATTCTAGAGATGACTCCACGGTGCCATTGCCAAGCCAACTGCAGCCAACAAAGACAATCTGGCCCAAGGCTGAAGCAAAATCTACCAGGATGGCATGAGAAAGGAGGATTGAATCTTGGGCATCTGGGCCACAGATGGAGCCAGGAGTTGAGGGGAGCAGCATGTGGTGCAGCACACAGATAATCGGGGTGGGATGGGCTGGCAGCCATCCAGCTCCTGGGTTACTGGGAGATGCTCTTAACTGGGAGGACCAGGGAATGAAATTGGAAGGGATAAAGGTGGCAGACAAAGGGAAGAGCCTTTTCACAAGCACAGAGCTCAAGGTGGCCATTCCACATCCCTTCTGCTCAGCAAATGTGTCGTGAGCTCAGCAGGACCACGTGGTCCACGAGCAGGGACACTCATACCCTTGGCTGAGCCCCACACACCCCAGTGTGGGACAAGCACTGCCCTGTGTCACCAGGCTGGGGCAATCTGAAGCCCAAAGTGCCTTGATCTGTTCATCACCACAGGTTCTCTGGCTCCCTGGGTCTACTCTGGGGGCTCAGAGCAAACAAAGGACTGGTGCAGGTGAGTGAGATATTACAGAGATTGCTAAAATTCCTTAATTTTCCCCTGAAAATTCACACCTGGTGCTATAGATCTAAATGCCTCTGAAAATCTGGACCCGAGCATATAACACAAGAAGGGACAGGGTGGGGACAAGTACAAAACACTCAGAAGAACTATACATAGACTTGAGGGCCAGGAGGGACTATTATCATCATCTGCTCTGACTTCCTGCATAATACAGCTCAGGGAACTTCAGCCAATAATTTCTGCATCAAGACCATAACTTCTGTTTGAGTTATACCATCAATTTTCAAGAGACATCCAGTCTTGATTTAGAGAGGATAAACTTTGGGTTCTTTTTATCTGTCTTCCCTTGTCTGAGCCTTGAGGGTGGACTCACATCCAGTTTTGAGCTTATCCCTACAAACCTAAGGGCTCGATAGTAACTTATCAAAAAATAAATTAAATTAAAGCTGAATTTTTCACAGTGCCTTTTTTCACATCCATGACTTGGGGCTTTTAATAGTACACCCCAAAAGTCTGAAGTTTCTGATACCATCCCAACTTCTGGAAAAACAGTTCTCTCCGTCCTGAAGAGAAACTGGATTAGCAGTTTCAGAAGACAACCTCTTTTCTGAAGATCTCCATCCAAGGGGAGGTGACCTGATAGGCAGCCCTTGCCCCCTCGAGCAGCAGAATTTTGTGATGGGGAGATGCAGCTCTCCCATCCTGGCTGAAATCTGACCCAAAGCACCCAGAGCCACTGATTAAAAAGGCATAAGAGGGTCTGACTAAAAGGAAGGTTAATGGATGCTGATGTGGGAGTAACCAGGGCTGGCAGGGAGCGATTAAGCTGCCGGATAATCTTCCACCTGGAGCTGTCAGGCCGGTGTCTAATGTTTCATTCAAAGAAGGAGCTCTACATTCCTGATGAGTAAATGACAGAGAGGTTTCAATTAGAGCTGCTCTGTGACTCAAAGGCTGACATAACCTGATGGTTTACTTTCCCTTCTCCCACTGTTCTCCAGGGGATGCCAACCCATTAATAACACATTTTAGGATGGAGGGGGGCATGGCTGCTGCTGATTAGCAGGTAGGTCAGTGGGTAGGGAGGGTGCACCTTTCTCGAGCTGTGAATTGGCTTTATTATAGATATTTGGATGGGGCAGGAAAGGAGTTCCAAGCTGCTAATTTGAGGGAGCTGGTCCTGTTATTACAGCCCTGCCAGGGGAGGCAGGAGCAGTTTCCTGCAGTGCCATTAATGCACCTCCAGCCTGGCCACAAACCAGGTAGGGGGCTTGACCTGCAGTAAAGTTTCCCAGTAGTTCAAAACCAAATCAAAATAGTTTGCAAATTCAGCTTGCATTAGTGCAAAGTGCCCCAGGTGAGGGCAGGAAGGTAAGAAAAACTATTCAGCCAAATGCAAAACATTCTGCTTGATGATATTTCTTGCTTTGAATTTAGCATGAATTAAGAAATGGTTGAGTACCATGAAAACAAAATGAAGGCCTTCATTTTTGGGTCAAACAGAATGTTTTGCTTGACTGAAGGTATTTGCTCCTTTTCTTTCATTTTAGTGGAAAAAAATGCTTCAGGTCAAGACAGAACAGCTCTGTTTTGTTTTCCAAATGAACTGAAAACCCCATTACACTCTCAGCTGTACCTGCAATATCTTGGTTACTCTGCTCCTGAGGTTCCCCATGGGGCTCTCAGCCAAACACAAGACAGAAGACAGACTAAACTCTATTTCTCTGTGTTCCTTGCTCTTGTAGACATGAAAGTGAGCCACACCTCACAGACTTGAACCTCCCTCAGTTCCTCACTGTACTCTGACCTTTAGCTCTAGAAAGGGCTCAAGTGAAGCTCAGGACTTTGCCCTTCATTCCGCCTCATACCTGTATTTTTTATTGTAAAATAATATTTGTGGGGATGTGGCTCCCCCTTGTTACTGCAGGTTATGGAAAAACCACCAGCCCAGGTGAGTCCACAGGGCATTTCTGTGCCTTGCTCTGTGTGCCCTTGGGTCCCTCCTCTTGGCTGTGCTCTGATTCACCTTCCTGCTCCCAGCAGCCTGTCCATCACCAGGCTGCTCCCTGGCATCACTGTCTGCCAAACCCCACAGCACCTGAATACAGAGGCTGGATTGTCATGCTGGGACACGTGGGACTCCTCTCATGTCCTGGTGGGACAGATTTCTGTTGGGAAGTGCTGACTATGAAAAGACTGAGTGCTGTCAGAGTGACTGAATGTGAAGAAACCAGCCTTTAGTTCAGTGACTTAGGAGGGCTTGGATGTCACAAGTTTTTGGATGCCCCACAATCTGCGTATGGCGTGGGAGTTGAGAGTTGAGGGCTTTTCCATGGGGTTTGTTCAGCTGGAGAGTGGCCACAGGGGTAAAAACATGATTTAATAAAGTAATTCCATGCAAATAACCCACTGTGTCAGAGAAAACAACACACTTCACAGCTATCCATCTCCTTCTGCATTCCACTGAGGTCTCCCTGCTCTCCCTCCTGTGCATTGGGAATACTTCAAGCAGCAAACTAGCCAGAGAGCTCTTTGCTTTTTACAGCCAATTTGCACCCTGAAAAACGTGCAGAAGCCCTTGGTTTCTCCTGCCAATAGGTAACAACCTGCTCCTGCATGTGCTGCCCAGCAGAGCTGCCTTTGCTTGTGCCACCTCCTGGTTAATCCCCCCCTGCCAGACTCACTGCCCTGGGGGCTGCGGCACAGGCAGTGACTGATGGGCCTGTGAACTCACTGCCAGCGAGGTGAAAATCATTTCCCCACTCTGTTAAACTTGAGAAAAATGGTTCTTGAGCTGTTTTGCTTCTCAGGGAGCAGTCCAGTGTGTATCTATCACGTTTCCATTCACCTCAGTGCAAAGGAATGGGAAAGGGGGTGGAAAACACTGCTGAGTGCAAACCTGTAGATGAGGCCAGTAGAAACTTAGAAGGTGGACACGAGTACAATTCTCATTTCCTTTGGATTGTTAATGCCCAGCCTGGCTGAGAAGAATCTGATTTTATCTACCTCTCATTTCTCAGCACTCCTTGGTTCATCCCCAGCACCACTCCCTGACTGCAATAAATCTCAGTGAAGAAGAGTCTGCTCCGTTTGAGCTTCACTTTCTTCCCAAAGGGACACGAGGGAAGTGACACCTCTGAGCTGGTTCTGGACCTCAGGAAATGTTGTCAGGAAGGAGCACGATTTTCTGACTCACTCTTTTCTCTTCCCTGGGCTCTGGAGGCCCCGGGCAGGATTTACTGCCTTGTTCTCTCTGCTGTCTGTCAGGTCTCACTTTAATGAGCACTTGGAGGGTCGTTCAGCATTACGTGGCTCTGCAAAGGGGCACAACCTCAGGGTAAGATTTAAGACCAAGGCTTGTCCCTACCACAACTTTGACTCTGTGGATAGCCCTTGCATGTAAAAACCCATAAGAAAGTTAATATATTTTTGTTTTTCTGTAACGATGCTGTACATGTAGGAACAAAACTATTCCGTGAGGTTTTAAGCTCTGTCAGGATGGACTTGCCAGAGAGGAGTAAAATTTGGACCAAGCACGCTGTGGACTTTGTCTTGCACCTCCTGAGCCTGATCAGTGAAAGGTACACAGCCAGGGACAGAGATTTCCATTTGCTTGACTCACCCAGAGCACCAATAGAGGGTTTGGATGGCAGTTATATTGTTCTTTTGTCTACAAAAGCATTTGAATAAAAATAAATATCAAATAATTCCAGTGATAATTTCTGGGTTCTGGTAATTTTAGAAAACTATTTGTAGAAGCAGAGGCAGAGCTGAGAACTTCATTCCAAAAGGCTCCTGGAGACTAAAACCTCTCACACATTTTAGGAAACAGCAGCAGGAAATGTTTTGTAAGGTTTATTTCTTTTTCCTCCTCTCTTCTCATGTCTGCTCATGGTACCTTTATCTTGACCTTCATAAGGGCTGCCATATTTTTAGTTTCTTACTTCTCAAATGCCTCCTGCCCTGCTTTTCTTGTCTAGGGCTGCATCTGCCCAATTGTTCTGTGAGCTCCCAGAGAGAAATGTGCTATTCTACCTCAGTGATGCAGGTCCAAAGCCAGAGCCACTGATGGAAAAGGCTTGTGCCTTTACCATGAGCACACTGGGGGTTTTAGGTGTCCCACTGTGCCTTTTCCCAAGGTGTGCTCCCCTTCTGGAGTGAGTGTGCTTCCAGTATCCCTACCATGTGCTCACACATCAGTCATAAAATGAACTCTGCTGTCTTCACCATGATGATGCTTTTAGAAACACTCTGATGAAAGGTTTTGTCCCTTCTCTTGTGGGAGAGAGCTTATGGTGAGACACTACAGTGGTGGGACTCTCCAGGACAGCTACACACCCATGGCAGCTCCTCTCAGGACCTTCTCGTCTTATTTTTGATCTCTGGCATGGGGGGAGATGAAGGGACCTTGGAGGCTGGTTTGACAACTAGTTGATATAGTCAGGGCTGGCTCTTGCAGCAACAATGTTGTTCCATCTACACATCCTATATAGGTGAGACTTTATAGAATGATGTGCTTATTATCACATCATTTATTATGTGAGGTTTATTATCTACCTGCATACAATGTGTTGCTGTGCCTTTCACTTTTCAGTGCCCTCACGCCATGCACTGCATGGACCTAGTGATGGGTTTGGCACTGGGGACATGTTCATAATTTTGGGGAGTAGGAGAGGTGCTCAAAGGAGCTCCAGGTCACAGAATGATAGAATGATTTGAGTTGGAAGGGACCTTAAAGATTTTTCATTTCAATCCCCTGCTGTGGGCAGGGACAACTTTCACCAGACCAGGTTGCTCAGAGCTTCATCCAACCTGGCCTTGGACACTTCCAAGGATGGGGCATTTATGGTTTCTCTGGGTAACCTGTGCCAGGGTCTCACCACCATCACAGGGAAGAATTTTTTCCCTAATATCCAATCTAAACCTGCTCTCTGTCAATGTGAAGCCATTCCCCCTTGTGCTGTCACTCCAGGCTCTTGTAATGGTCTCTCTCCATCCTTTAGTCTCCCTTCAGGCATTGGAAGCCTTTCCTTCTCCATGCTGAACAATCCCAATTCTCCCAGCTGTTCCTCAGAGCAGAGCTGCTCCATCCCTTGGATTATCCTGGTGGCCTCCCCTGGACTTGCTCCAAGAGGCCAATGTCCCAGGTGTGCCCTTCCCCGTGCCTGTGAGTGATGGTTGCACTGTACCTGGGAGCTGAGCAGTATATCAGACATAATGAGCCTTTGTTGCATCCAGTTATGTTGCCGTGTCCTCCATCCTGCTCTCTTTTTGTGTGTGTCAGCAAAGGAAAGGCAGGATTTATGGTCACTTCTCACAGTTTCCAACACCTGCCCGTGCAGGGGAGGTTTTGCTCTTGTGTGCAGGGCCACCAACCTCCTCAATTTAACAGAAGCTCTTCCACAGGCTCTAAGTGACAAATAACTACCAAAACAGGATCTTCACAGCAATATCCCAATGTGGAAAAGATTATGTAATACATGAGTATTTATTTATAGACAAATTTCTAGGTGATTAGTGTAGAATTTTTTTCCTCTGAATAGTACGTGGCAAGGAGAGTGTTAAAATGAGAGTTTGCAGACTCCAGGTTCCTGTTCTGCTTCATATTTCCTGTGCAGCCTCAGTCAGGTGAGTCCCTCTTTGCCCCTCTCCTCCCTCCCAGCCCAGCAGCTCCTGTGGGGAGCTGGGGAGGCTCTGGCAGAGCTGATGGTTAAAGCCAGAGGGACAAATGAACACCACAGTAATGGAGACAACAGGAGTAACTCAGCAAGACTTACAGGCTTGAATAGTGGCTAATTATGATGTAAAGTCACAGCTCCAAACACACCCTAATCCCCAGGAGAAGCACCTTGCTTCTCATTGTGTGGGTAGTGTGTCCATCAGGGATGAACCAGGCAGAACTGGGGCTTTGGTGTTGCTAAAGGATCTTGTCTTGGACAGAGCTACATTTTTATCTGTAGAGCAAAGAGTGCAGGGGTGGTTGCTAAATTCACAGGCCACATCAGCCTCCAAAAAACCCCTGAGATAAAAGGAGGCTGAGGCTGGGCTGGTACCAGGGACAGTGTGTAGGGCTGGGTGGACACTTAGTCTCAACCCTTTTGACTCTTCCTGCATCACTGACAAAGACAAGTCTGAGAGCAGATACGACAGAAACCAAGGCCAGAGAGAAAACAAGAGGCCAAAGGGGACGTGCCATCCTTCTGTCCTCATGTCTCATCTTCTCCAGCAGCATGTCCTGGGTGAAAGCAGGGGATGTGTACAGTCCTGTGCGTGCAGGGAGAGCTGGAGGTGATGCCTCCCAAGGGAGGCACTGAAGGAAACATCTCTGGGCAGGTTCTTGGGTCGAGTCCCCTGAGTCAGTGTCTGGTGTCATTGCTCACAATGCTGAGCCCTCCCTAACCTCAGGTTTTTGGGCTTTATTTAGGGCTTTGCTTTGTTTTATTTCAGCCTGGTGACAAGAGGAGACTGCTGTACAGCTGACTCGGGAGTGGAATCAGTGTGCATAAAAAACGAGGGAGATGGAAGACATTTGTCTCTTTAATGTTACCTTGACTCTTTCTGGAGCCATCTATCTATTGCCAGTCTGTAGGTCCACAAGATGATGAGATGGATAAAATGGGATGATAAGCTTACACTAGAAGAGAACCTATCAACAGACCTGGTGATGTATTGCCCTTCTCAACTCGGGTGGATTTAGGGGTGAGGGGAGGATAAATTTTCCCCTAACTTTTTTTGCTGCTTTTAGCTAGCCATTAGCTCTCCATGGACCCTGCCTTTCATTTCCCATCAGCTTTGAATTACTCAGTCTGGGACTGAGCTGCAAGGTACTTTCAAGAGGCAAAAAAGAAGTGGGCAGAAACCCAATTTTTTGTTTAATTCTGACTGTGGCTGGCTTAAACCCTGCCCTTTATCAGGGCTTGCATCACAGACAGGGTGATATTACTGTGGGCAAGGAGAGATCACATGTTTTCCCAAAGGGTGAAGGAATTGTGGACCAATCCTGCAAAGAAACTAAAATGATAAAACAATTCAGCAGAGGTACAACCACTATTACATTCCAGATAAGGGTTTTGGTATGTACAGCCATGTAACAAGTAGATGAATAGTACACTGATTTTTGTGTATAGCTGTACAGGGAACAGAGAGCTTTTAAAACCGTTTTTAACTAAGGTTTCAAGTACCATAAACCCTTAAATTAAGGGGGTTTAGGAATGGTTTTGGTTCTTCACACAAATTCACACTTTGTCTCTTTCTTTCATCTTGAAATAGTGCTTAAGGACAGAGGCAAAATCGCTGCTTCCCTTGGAAGAAACAAACAGCTCCACATCTACTGTGTCCCCACTAATGGATTAAAACCTCTGTGTGGACTGCAAGAGAGATGCTCAGGGCTGGTTCCCACACCTCCCCAGCCATCCCTCACCCTGCTGCAACCAGGGAAGTCAGGCAGGGAGCTCAGGCTTCACAGAAACACCACTTTTGACTTTCCTTCTCACTGGAGCTTTTTCTCCATGATCAGACATGAAGCTGGTGTTATTTTTCTGACCCTGTTGAGAGCTCTGCACAAACAGGAATCCATGGCAAGGATTTAATAGGAGAACTGGGTCACACAGGGCAGTTGAATCATGCAGAGGTCTTCACCCACCATGAGCATAAAATCAGAGAATAACAGAAGGGGTTGGTTGGGAAGAGACTTTAAAGACCATCTCATTCCCACCCCTTGCCATGGTTTCCACCAGCCTAGGTTGCTCCAAGTCCCATCCACCTGGCCTTGGACACTTCCAGGGATGGGGCAGCCACAGCTTCTCTGGGCACCCTGTGCCAGGGCCTGCCCACCCTCCCAGGGAACAATTCCTTCCCAATATCCAACCTAGCCCTGCTTCTGTCACTCCATGGCCTTGTCCAAACTCCTTCTAGCCCTTTTAAGCACTGCAAATGCAATAAAGTAAATAAACCCATCAGGAATGGGAAACAAGGCGAGAGAGTCTCTTTCAAGGTTTGCTTTCCTTCTTTTTGGAGTAAATTTCCCCTTTCTGGATCATTTAGTGCAAAAAAAGCCCCCCAAATGCCTGAAGGGACATGGGTTTGCAGCCTGAGGAGCTCAGTGCACTGATCTGGTGGGGCAGGGAGAATCCTGGCTTCAAGTAGTGGCTCTCCATCAAAAATATAGAGGGGCACTAGAAATTAATGTAGCTCATCATGTTCATAATGGTTACAGAGCACACTGGAAAGTGCTGTCACTGCTGAGTTTGCTCAGTGAAACTGCAGCTACTCTGCCTGTACCTATCCTGCTGGTTGCTCTCCTCTTCCCCAGTGAGGAGGGAAAAGATAAAATTCACGTTAATTAAAACCCAGTTGATGAGAGGATGACAACACCAGCATAACAGCCCATGTTCCTAAGAATTAACAGGCTCCTAAATACCACCAATCCAATTTAAAAAAGATAGCGACAGAGTTCTAACACCTACAAACTGCTCTCACTAATTGAGGAAAACAATTAAAAGGTCCCGTTTGGGTGTGGGACTGTGTGAAGAACTACTGCAGTGCCCAGGAGTGAGGCAGGTGGCAGCAGAAGAAGCCCTGAGTGCTGGGCACTGACAGAAGGGGCTCCCCAGAGCCCTGGCATGGGCTGGGGGTGCTGGCAGCGATGCCAGCCTGTGTCTGTCCTCTGAGCATCCCAGCAGGGCAGGGGAGGCTGAATCCCTGCAAGGATGAGTGTTTCCCAGGGCACAGCAGCTTGGTGCAAGCTCCCTCAGACACTCCCTGGCACCCTCCATGGGGCAGAGCCTGGCACACCATCCTGGCTGAGCAATGCAAAACTTCTTGTGCTGCTTGTTGGGTGCCACACTCCCTCCTTTCCTGTGCTGTGCCAGGCGGGGTGTCCCACTGTCCCCTTGCATGCTGTCCCCTAAACCCAGGGGCCAGAAGGTGGGCTCAAATCAGGATAATTTCACTCTCACTATAATCTGAAATATCTCCTGGTCCCTCCTCACTCGGCCAAGGGCACCAGGCTCGTCCCTGTGGTCCCATGGGAGCTTTGGGAGCTCCTGGCTGGAGGTGCAAGTGATTGGCATCCAAACCTGCACGGTGGAGTGGCCCCAACAATCACAAAAGTCCATTTCACAAGGGTGTTGTCTTTGAAGGACCGAGACAATTGAGTTTAAGAAGAATTAATTCTATTTAGTCTTTTTCTTGTTGGTTTGTTTTGTAGGGTTTATTTGGTTTGGGTTTTAGGATTTGTTTTATTTTGTAGGGTTTATTTGTTTTGTTTGGTGGGTTTTTTTAAGTTTGTGTTTTGTTTAATCTGTGACAACACTGCTACTGGGTGCTATCAGGGGAAATGTGCTCTGACACATGGAAAAAGCAAGGTTTTCAAGTTTCCCCCTTTGTTTCCCAAGCCCTGTGGGTTGTGTCAGGAGCTGGGGGGGATTGGAGACTGAGGTGCTTTGGTTTGGCTGGTCCCACTCCTGCAGTTTACCGTGGCTTGTGCAAATTCTTACCCGCTGCTTTGGGATCCAGCAGTCAGCCCTGCCTAAATATCAAACAGTCATATATTTTATAAATATTTCCCACACCCAGCTTTCCTACAGATGGAAAAATAACTGCTGCTGCATTGGGACTTCACCACAGCAGCACCCATGGGACTCACTCACAGCACTGAGGTCATCCTCATGAAATCTGAGCCTTCCTTCCAAGTGGAGACGAATCCATCTCACCCTGGTTGTGGAAAAGCTGAGCTGGTGACAGGTTTGGTGTTTGCAGTGGCAATGACAGGCTGAGGGGTGGCTGGGGAGCTGCCAGCCCTCCTGCAGTGAGCTGGGGCAGCAGGGCCAGGCAGCAAAGCCTTTCAAAAGTGAGTTTTAACATCTACTTGTGGAATCTTGGGGGAAATAAAAGCATTTTTCTGGATCTTCCCTGCTCCATTCGGCATTTTTGGCAGGTTTATGCCAACATCCAACATTCCCAGGGCTGCTGTGGGAAAGAGGAGCAGCCTTTTCCTGATGAGGTCCAGACTCTGTTGCATTTGTCCCCTCGAGCAAACATCAATAAAGTTTGTTATTAGCTTCTTGTATTATCTACATCATGCAAGAAAATCATCCACTGACCTGTTCCCTAAACTCTAAGTGGTCCTGAAGGCCAGGGAGATGGACAACTTGTTTGAAACGCTGCATGCTCTGTTGAGTTTTTCATTAGGATTTTTCTCCCCTGCCTGTGTGTTTTTCACACTCACTGGACTAGGCATTTGCATGCATTATAAGGAGAATGGCTTCAATCATGACAGATTTTATTCTTTTTTAAATCTTCATGCAAAAATACTATAGCACATAAGCAAATTGTCAAAGGTAGAGGGAAACATTCCGTCTTTGGTCTGGTGTTTTCATGTGTCTTGTGGTCAAAATGCAAATTGAGCCTGGGCTGCAATCTAAATTCTGCAGGGAGTTGTAGTTGACAGAAATGAACCATGTGGTGAGGGTGCCACATGAACTGAACATAAACATGAATTAAACCCTGCAACTGGGAAGGAGTGAGGGCTGTTGAAAAACTTGTACTGAAAATGTAAATTTAAAGCCTAAAAGAATGGATGGGAAGAAGGTTTAATTGCCTCAGTAAAGGGGTTACACGAAAATTATGGGTGTCAGAGAAGACGAAACGCACCTCAGCAATCAGAATAGGCTGTTAACATGTGATGGATGAATGGCAGGAGCCTGACAGAAGGCTATTAGGCAGGTGCAATTACACAGAAAATGTGTATAAGTGGTTAAAAAAGGTAAGGGGAAGGCAGGAGCTCTTACTGGGTTACAGCAGGGTCTTTGCATCATGCTGTGACCTTGGACTGACTTTAACTCTGAGCATGTCTGGTTGGACCACTTGCAGTGCCACCCTTGCCTGGGTCCTGGCTGCTGTGTAACCTTGTTCCTGTGGCTGGACCAGCTGCCCTGCCCTTGGGAGAGCATGTTGAATTACTTTGGGCAGTGTCAGTGCTGCCACACCTCCCTGCTGGCCACTGCTGTCTGCACACAGACTACATGTGAGGTGGGCCAGGACAGAGCTCACCTCATTTTAGACACCTACTGTCACACTCCCTTTGCAGAGAATGGTCCCCCACACTTTTCAACCACAATTTGGCTGAATAGTCAGAGATCTGGCATTGCAATAAGATGAGGAATGGCTGCTTGGGCTTCCCCAGAATGCACAGGAATGAGCACAGGAAGATGGAGGTGGCAGGTGTGAGGTTATGCTGGCGGGATGAAGAGGCCAGTATTTGGATTTAATTTCACTGTGGAGGAATCAGAGCAGGATGCCCGTTCTGCTTCTTCTGCAGATGATTTCTTGCTGATCAGGAACATTCCTGTGTGAGCACTGGGTGTTGGAATCATTACAGAAACATCCTCAGTGCTGCCAAAGAGGTTCCATGACAATGTGGCTTCTGTGGTCCCTCCATGAGTGAGGGACAGCCGGGGTGGCACCGAGGCAATGGGAAGTGTCAGAGGCTCCCAGAGCTGGTGAGGTGTCACTGTGTTGGCAGAGGCAGGTGAAAAGAGGAAACAGAGGGACTATTTACAGGGACAGGTAGTGACAGGACAAGGGGGAATGGCTTCAAACTAAGAGTAGATTTAGATTGGATATTTGGAAAAATCTTTCTCTGTGAAAGTGGTGATGCCCTGGCACAGGGTGCCCAGAGAAGCTGTGGCTGCCCCAACCCTGGAAGTGTCCAAGGCCAGGTTGGACAGGGCTTGGAGCAACCTGGGCAGGTGGGAGGTGTCCCTGCCCGTGGCAGGGGGCTTTGAAATAAATGATCTTTAAGGTCCTTCCCAACCCAAACCACTCCGTGATTCTACTTTTATAGTGGCTGTGTAACTCCCCCCTAGTCCATCCTTTACTCTTCTGTGTGTATTTCCTTCTCTTCAATTTTGAGGGAATCCTTTGAGCTTTGCCAACTCCTTTTCTCCACGATTTAAACCATTCCTGACTCCCAGCACTACTCCCAAGTCACTCTGCCTCTGAGTTTCCTGTATTCTTCATGTGCCTTTTAAAGCCCATTGAAAGCTGCCACAGGTAAAAGAACAGCAGGGAGCCATAATTTGGGAAGTTTTCAGAGCTCCTTGCAGCTCTTTTGCCTGCTGCCATGCCTGACAACTTGAACTGGTGGAATTATTCATTGGAAATGCAGCATTTGAGGAATCCAGCTCCTGATTGCTATGAATGATTTATGTATTATTTTTGTTGCTGTAGGCTCTCCTGTGTCTTTATGGACTGGGGCTCCACGGTGTTTAACTGTGCACACAGTTGCACTAACAGTGTGTTTAGTCAAGGACAGTGAAACAGGCAGGTGTGGGTCAGGACAGGTAGGTGACACACTCATCTTTGGTGTGGTGACTGTCACACTGCAACCTGCCCTGCAAGTGGCATCTTGTCATAGGTAAATTTTAATGAGCTGTTTGGAGGAGGACAACAAGCTTTTGCATTCCTCCCAATGGCAGCAAGGTAATATAAAAAAAATAAAAGGAAAAAAATATCTCAGAAAGTATAACTGATGGGCAATAAAAGCTGGTGCTATGATCAGAGCAGGAGGTGGCCTTGGTGGGTTGGACCTGTCTCCAAGCACGTTGTCTTTGCTGCTGTTGAGCTGCTCATCTCTCCCCTCTGCCTGTTCCATGCTGAAGTCCATCTGTGCTCTCTCACACACGTTTTAGCCCACAGCTTGCCTTGCAAAATCAGCCTTCTATGTATTAGCAATTGGTTGTTCAACCCATGGGAGAGAAGCACAGCATTGCTCGCTGCTGTTTCTATTCCCTGCATTGCACACTCAGTCCAGTCCTGTCTGCTTGTGAGTAACTCAGCCAGGACTGAGCCTCATAGCTCTGGTGAGATTAATGAAGTGAACTTTGGAAGATGGCAGGCAGGTTCCTTACCCAGAGGACTCTCAATTCAGTGAAAATACCTCAGCTTGGTTGAATTGTGAAAAACAAGAAAAGACTGATTTCCTTCTGGAAGATTAACATATGCCCAAAGGGATCACTGAGCTAAAGGGCACTGAGGGGCTGAAGCAAACCCAAAATAATAGAAATTAACTGACAGTATCAGTAATTTACTGGAAACAGATTCTGAAATTATAGAAGTTTAATGACAATATCAGTAAAACAGCCAATTTGGTTTCAGCAATATTAAGAAGTAGCTTCTCTGGTGCCCATTAGCTCTGCCCAGCTGACCAGCATATTTCTTTATCAGCAGCTCCATATCATAAATCCTGTTTTCAACTGATATGAAACAACAATATTTTGGATACATAACAAAGCCTCCCACCACTTTCTGGATGTTCAGTGTTTTAACTGAGTTTCATCTCTGGGAACACTCATATGACAATTAGTGCATCGCCCCCAGCTTTGCTGTTTTCTTTCAGGCCCAGACATTTCTCTGCCTTTGCAGGGCCTTTAGTAAAGACATTTTTATTTACATTGCTATTATGTTTCTGTTTCCATCAGGCTTCCATCTGGCTGGGCAGTATGAAAGTATTAATCATTGGGGTGTCTAGACACTCCAGAAGTTCATTTCACGATTTTATATCAGATTTCATTCCTTCAAAGTGTTACTGATTTTACTCAAAGAACAAGATTAAATGCTTTGGATATTTTGATTAGTTCATGCTTTTATACCTGTTTTCCAAAGTTGGAAACTTTGGTCATTTCAAATGAGTTTTTGGTTACATCCTAAGCATCCTTATGCTGAATAAAACTTAAGCATGATTTTAACACACGGAATTTAATAGACTTCAACAAGGGAAAAAGGTTTTCAGTTTAAAAAAAGCACAACTCCATTGGATTGTGACCTTCCACAGATTGAATACTGTGCAGAATTCAGACCTCTGTGCTGAAACTCACACCTATGAAATAGCTGAATACAACCATAAAGTCTCTGCCTTTTTCAGCCCTTCAATTCCTGGGGTTACAGTTTAGCTATAGGCTTTTATTGTGCTTTTTTTTGCCTCGGTGTATGTGCACTTGCTGAATTGTAGCTATTATTGAAAGCAATATAACATAACTGAAAAGGGATAATACACCAGAGCTGTGTGTATTTAACAAATATCCAAAGGCCATCAAGAAATAATTTTGACCATGCCCTTGAATATTGAATTTTGCCTGAGAGTAAAGAGAGATATGAAACATAATTCTGTAGCATCTGTTCTGCTGCCATCCAGCTGCAGGCAAAGAGGTTTGGGCTTTAAAAAAAAATAAATAAATGAAAGCAAACAAAACCTGAGATGGCTGAAAGCAAAGCAGAGGGTGAGGGCGAGGTGAAGCTCTGCTGGCTGCTTCTTGAGGGTGCAAGGGACCTTCTGAAAGAAAACAGAGCAAAGCTGTAGACCAAAGGTGGGATTTTTACTGTTTTGAACAGCCTTGGAAATCTAACAGTGCTGATGGGGAGGAGATTGTGAGAATACCTCCCAGGAGATAAAATAATGTTTGAGCCCCAGAAATCCTTTTGCCTGAGAAACAGAAAATAAATGAGAGCTGCAAAATAGTGCATTTATGAAAGGGCCTAATCTGGAAACTGTTTATGGAGAAGAAAACCCATGAGTCAAACTAAAGGGAAAGAAAAATGAGAGAATCACATGCCCAAAACAATGTCCTAACTACTGGACACCAAGGTGGGCCATGTGGATCATTCTCCAGAGGAGAGTTTTTTTACTTTACTAAGTGAAAATCTCTGATGAAAGAATCAGAGTTATGTGGAAAATCCCAGTTTTCATTGAACAATTGAACGTCACCTCAGAATCCAGGCCTGGGTGGAGACACAGCACTGACCACCTATCCAGAGTGTGCCAGCTCTGCTGCAGGACTGAGCCTTCGTGTCCATCCCAGAACTGGCTCCACAAACACCACCAAAACTAAAGCCAAATAACACCACAGGAGGAAAAAACCTTTCCCAAGCAGTTTTCCTGCCTGGCTGGCTCGAGCTCAGATAAATGTTAGAAAGCCCCAGAGAGATTAATACCCATTGTGTGAGCTCTGTGTTTGAGGGAACCCTGAGGACTTCCAGATCAAAGAGAGCCAGCAGTGTTACCCCACACCCAGAACCCCAAACCAGTCTGTAACCCCAGTACCTCCCTGGGTACCAAATCCTCTTCCTGAGTTGAGTGTTGCCACATGGGATCCATAAAAGGATTGTATTGACTTACCCAAAAGGGCTTCTTTTGCTTCCTAAATATATATTTAGGCAACATTGCCAATTAAACAAGAGCAAAGTCTCCTTAATAATTCAGCATCATAAGAGTGATGAGTTCATTAAGAGGTTTGGATGGATTAAGTCATGCATAAGGGCTGGGGTTATAAGACAGGAGTTAAACAGCCCATTGTATTGCTATAATTGGAGGTATAGGAATTATAGCAAAGGAGCACCAAAAGGTAATTTCCATTTTGGCTAAATCTTTTCTTATTCCCTCTGGCCACAAATTACCATATTTCTTCTCTGAAACACATCTCCCCTATGTTTTCAAGCCCCTGTAATATCCATGTCATTATAATAATCTCAAATCCTCACACAGACCAGTGAAATTATCTCTTTTTTTTTTCTTTGTTTACACAAGGTCATTTGTGAGCTATTTACTGCTGAGAGCCTGATCTTGGCTTCGGTTCAGCTGATCAGCAGGCACCGAAAGACTTTTAAATCACAAAGACAAATAAATATTTGAAACTGATTAAGCTGAAGGAAGGTTCAAGCGTGTAATGTTCCAGGGCTGATTGAGACACATGAAGTCAAGAAACAGCAGAGGGAAAGTGAGCACAGCAATCTCATGGTGTGAGCGCTGCAGAAGGTGATACATGGGATGTGAGATCACCTCCTGGTCCAAGGTGCTCTCACAGGGTGGGAGGAAGGTTAATTTAAACTTACAGTTTGCTTAAACTGGTGTAAATCTGAGGTACACCAGTGAGCTCTGCCACTGATCAGGATCTTTCCTTGTTCCTTCCTGGTATCCTGAATTCTGTATGTGCAGAGTGTGACAGCTGAGACAAAAGAATAACATCTGTTGTAGGAAGAACTCGTGTTTAATACAAGGTAGATGCACATTTCAGCACTGAAACTGAGCTTCCACGGGAGGTGCAAAGAGGATAACTGCATCTGCAGAGGCATTTGGTGAAAGTAATGAGTGTGCAAATAGCACATGTGATTTGGTACCCAGCGTAGGAAATAGGTCAGCATGATCTATCACTGTGGCCTGTGCTTTGTGCTGCTTCTGCAGTGAGTGGAAGGTTTCCAAATACCTGACATATTGGCTTTTCTGCCTTTTAATGGGTACTCCATGTTCCATAATAATGGTGACATATCCAGTCAGTGTTCCTGCCACTTTGCATTGACCTTTATGGGGAGGCAAAACACCTCAGCCACTTTCTCCTCTTTTCTTGAGCAATCCCTTAGCACACACCACAATCATCCCGAAATGCATTCAGTAAATCATCTCTGATTGCACAGCTAAAGAGCACTGCTCTGTATTGGTCATTTAAATCATCTTCAAGGGTTTCATTGATGAAGACTTCGCGGAAGGGAAGAGGCAACAAGGAAGATCTATTGAATTTTGAGTCACTGTATGCTGGGTGTTACATTAGAACTTAAATCAGATCCAGCATTTCACAAGGAAAGGAAAACAGAAAAGTCAAGTGAGATAAAGAGCTGTTTATCCATAGGAAGACGTGATATGTGTAAGAAGAGCCACCTCACAAAAGGGTTAGCTGTTCGAAATGCTCCCTTAAAGAAGACACAATTAGAGCTTAATCGCTGCTTTCTCCAGTTCAAAGCTCCCCCATCTCAGCTAATGAACAGTGTGCCAAGTCAGCCCTATTTGTACCTTGCTTATCTTGACCATTAAACAAGCTGGCTCTTTGCTAACACTGCTTTTTGGAGAGGTTGCACATCCCTGGGTGGGAGCAGAGCTCCTCTCTGCAGCTCGGGTTCCGTTCCGCACACACTCTGAAGGATCACATGTAGTTTCTGCCTTCTAAAGAACTCCTAACAATTAATTTACAAATAAGCTGATAACAAGCTAATGGATGCTAAATTAACCACGGGAGGGCTCCTGATGTGTTCCCCCAACCGCAGGAACAGGGCGGGGAATTACAAAGGAAAAGAAAATCAATGAACTAAGGAAGTTGGAGCGCGTAAAGTTCAAGGAAGGTGCAATTGTCACTTGACAGCAAATGTAGAGCAAATTAGTTTATTAATGTGCAATGTTGCACCATGTGTTTGAGGCTGCTGCATGTTAATGGAGAGGCTGCAAGGAAGACTCAAGCTCTCCAAGCTCTGCCCATACTGGTAAATTAAATATACTGGTTTTACTGTCTGACACTGGGGCTGGCAGGTTCATCTCCCAGCTCTCTTCTCCTGGAGTGAAGGCTGCTGTTGAAATAGCTCTATGTGTTAAATCACAAATCCTTCTTGGGAATTATCTAGAGATGGGTTTGTTCCCCATTGGGTACCAAAATGGGGGACTGCTGCAAAAATTTTGACCAGCAAGTTTCTGCCAAGAGAGAGCAAGGAGGAAGGTGAGGAGGCAGCAGTGACCCTGTGCAGGGCCTGCTGGAAATCTGGCTGGGACCTGGACCATGCTGGGAGACTGGGGCTGGGACCTGGAGAACTGGCTGGGACCTGGAAAACTGGCTGGGACATGGAAGGAGCACAGGCTGCTGGTTGGGGACTGCTGAGCACTGATATCTCAGGGTCTCTAAGCTTAGGACACCCTATGTTGCTCTGTTTGGTGCAGACTGGGTCCTGCCTCCAAAACTGGCTCTTTTTAAAGTTCATGTCCCAGCCTTGTGCATGCAGAATCTCTTTCTAGAGGAGGATTTTTCCCTTTTCCTCCCTCAGACAGCTGTTTCTCTTTTCCTGTTCCATGCACAATGTTACATTTCTGTCACAGGATTTTCTTGGGGAGCAGTTGCTGAGGCCAGCAGCTACTTAGGGCATGGCTTAGATGCTGGGCCATGTGATCCACTGGCCTTGGGGTGATTTTGCTTTTCACCAGCTAACTGAGTGCTTTCCCCTTCACCTGCACACACAAGACATACCCAGGCACACACACAAATCCTGCTGTACAGGCTGCAGCCTGTCCATCAGTGACACCTCTCAGTGTGCCAGCATCTCCATGGGATTTTCCTTAAATCTAACTGATCAGGGTGCTCCAGGCATGGTATTTTTGCCGTGGCCATATCCATGGGAGTGTGTGCTGTGGGTCTTTCCATTTGCCAGCACACTGGCTCGAGGTGCAGTGCTGATCCAGGAGCACACCTTGGTCAGCTCAGCACCTGAAAATTGAGGCCCACCACATGTAATCAAACATGTTACAGACCCCAGGAGCTGCTCATTCACCCCACAGCCCAAAGCACCAGTAACACCTGCAGCACCCAAGGTCTCTTGCAAAGCAGTGAAATCCAATCCCCAAAGCCTTGTAGTAGTGATGAGCAAAAAATCCCAGCAGCCAGTATTGGAAAAATAGGAATTCAGCTAAAGCAACAGTACCTTGACAACACTTGGCACTGCAAACATCACTTAACTTGACAAACAACCAGTAATAGCTAGAGTGAAAATAAAGGGTTAGGCAGGTAGAGAGATAAAGTATGAAGAACATGCTGAGCAAATAACAGCCTTTGGAGAATCAACATTAGCATAATTACTAAACATAGGTAATTGCTAAAATAGCATTTGCTGGCGGCGTTTCTGTTTCTAAATGCAACAGTTCCTCTCTTCCCTACATAATCTTCTGTGAGGACCAGAGAGTGCTCACTGCTCCTGGGGACTGAGCTGCTGTGGAAATTGGCTGCATCTGAAAGGCAAGGGCATGGAGGGGAGCAAACCATGCCTAACACCTTGGAGTCCAAGCATCCTTCTGAAACAAGGTTGTCATACTTGGGGCTACGTGCCTTGTTAAATGTTAGACCATCAACTCAGCGTTTGTGCCAGTGCCCTACTCGATACTTGATAAGATTGGACGTTCTCGAATCAATTCCTATCGATTTCTCACTGCTGAAATAGGATAAGCATGTGACAGACACAATGAGTGTTTAGTACAGCAGATCAAGCCATTCCAGCACTAGAAAACAACTTGGCTGATAAAAAAACTATAAACAAAAACCAAACAAGACCTCCCAGCAGACACAAAAGAAAAAAATATAAACAAAAACCAAACAAAACCTCCCAGCAGACACAAAAGAAGCAACTTGCATGAACAAAGGTCCTGGCTACAACCAAAAGCATGAGATGGTTCTGCTTTAAAATGTATTTGGCCACACTTTTGCTCAGAGGGCAGGTGGAAATTAAAAATAAAATAAAGAAAACAGCCCAGCAACAGATGAGGTTACACCTGGGAAGGTTATAGGGCTGATGTGCAATTATTTATAGGCACTGTGTGTGACCTGGGTACTGAGATGGTGCTGTACAGGCTCTTACTGCAGCCCTTACTGGATGCTGACAGTGAGGAAACTGGTCAGAGCCTCTGGTTGGCCTCTACCTAAAGCAAATTGCATATAAAAAGCACAGGGAGGGGGGAAATTATAGCTAAATTATAGCTAAACCCATTAGCTGTGAAAATTCCTCTGGAGAACAGAAGAACAAAAGGGACACAGACTGTTTTAATTTTTTTTGTTGGGTTTTTGTTTGTTTGTTTGTTTTCAAAGAAGCAAAAAAGTGATTTGAAAGTGACAGCAGAGGGCAAAAATGGGACCATGCAAGGGTGGCTCAAAAAAGACAAGATATCATGGACACATCCCCCATGGAGAAGGCTGAAGTAGTCAGACCTTCTAAACCCTCAATATTTTGGTAAAATACAGAGAAGTCACACGTAGAAACAGTTCTCACTGGCTGAAAACATCTTATGGTATTAAAAAATTGCTGTTTTCTTATTGTGAGGTTGATATCCACCTCTGGACCACTGAGCAGGCTCTCTTGCCAATCATCTTCTCTGCATGAAGAGAGAGGAATGGGAGTCATCCTGACATGGCCCATGGATTATGAGATCGCAAATCCTACAGCAGAAGAATGAGTTCTCCCTTTGGCAGGCAGCCCCACAACTCTCTGAATTCTTCTTCATGGCCTTCTGAGGAACCTTTGAGGGGTGACACCACCTGCAAATGTTTCATGGAGTCCAAAGTGCACTTCCTCAGGAATATTTGCTCTTGCACATACTTTCCTCAGAGGAAACTCAAAGACAACAAACAAGAAGCACGAGGTCGTTTTGGTGGTCCATACAGAAAGAAGAGACAAAAATGGCAGAGCCTTCAAAAAACAAACCAGAAAAGCCTTCTCCTGCCTAACCCTGTGGTGGCATTTGGACAGATGTTTCTTCAGGCAAGAAGGTCAGTATTTTGCTGTCATTCATTACGGATTTACCAGTTTTGTATTGATTTCCGTTGTGGCCTCCTATGTACTTTAATTGCTGCAATAGAAAAACAACTTGCTATACATGACATTTCCTTTCCGAGAATCTGGCAACAGAACTGCATGAACCACTGGTAGATTCTCTGATTTCCCTTGTGAGTCAGTAATAAAATGATGACTGAAACAGCTTCTCCTTCTTTCTGTTCCAAAACAGCTTTTTTTTTTTTTTGAAGGACTCTCACTAGTTGTGGATTTAAAAACAGAAATCTTCCTAATTGCTGGATAATGTGGTAGAATTTCCCAGAGCATCTCAGTTCTTAACTCTGAGGTGTTGTTGATTCATTTTGAGGGACAGGCACCTCGGCTTGAGCAGGCAGGTCACTCGGGCTCAAGGTGAGGTGCACCCAGAGGTGGCCAAGGGCAAGGGGGATAATTCACACAGTGGGTTTTGGTGCCCTCATCCTTGGACTGACACACGGTGCAACTCTCAAGAGTGTGGGCTGAACCAGAAATGCTCCTTCCTCTGCAATGGGAGCCACCAGCTCCCCCTCAAGGCTTCCCACCCGGGACATTGCCAGCAGCTGGAAACCCAGATGGAGTGGGGCAGGGAAGTGGCACAGTGTGCTTGCAGACTGAGGAGCAGGTAGGACTGATTAAGTTGCCTCACTTCATCCTTCTGGAAGGCTTTTCTTTGATGTTATAGTTTCCAGTGGTTCTTTTAGGGCACTGCCAGCTGTGCCAGCCAAGCAGAATCCCCTTTCCCTGAGCAGCTGGTATTTGGAGAACCCACAGACTGAAACAGAGGTGAGAGGAGGAGAGTTTATTTGGTGTTCCCTGTGATTGCTCCCTCAACTTTCAATATTTTCAAAAGGTAATGTTTTAATCTTCTGTCTTCAGCCAGCTGCTGATACCCTCTCTCTGGTTTCCATAGCTGTATTCTTCTCATAGTGTCTTTCTAACCCAAATATTTTGGGGTTTTTGTATATTTTTGAAGCTGTGACCTCAGCAAAGGTGAGGCCGAGAAAAATAGTAGACACGAGGTAGTTCACCTCACTGAGAGCTTGGTGTTTGCATATTTAGGTGCTGTCATGAGAGGTGCTGCAAGAAAACACAGATAGATGAAAGCCTGTGAGGTGAGCCATTAAAATAATGCAGTGTGTCCATAAATAAATTAAGGTCTTCAACCACCCCATGAGGTAAGTCAGCATTACAGATATTTTTGAGATGGATAAGCTAGATTCCTAGAGATGCAGATGGTGATGACTTGTCTCAACAGCATGTTGGAATTTAGAAGCTTTGAGGTTGCTGAAGAAGAAGATGATTTGTTAGGGTTGGTCAGTTTGATAAGAAACAATTAATTGTATCCAAATAAGCACAGTAAAATAAGGTCTGGCAGCTCTGGGGGTGTATCAGGAGGCTCTGAACAACCTGCTCTAGTGGAAGGTGTCCCTGCCCATGGCAGTGGGTTGGAAGAAGATGATCTTAAGGGTCCCTTCCAACCCAACCCCTTCTGTGGTTTTAGGACTCGTGCATGTATTTTGCAGAGACACAGGATCTACTTCCTAAAAAGTGGGATCACAGAAGCAGCAGAAACATGCTCAGCCCAGAAAGCAGAGGTGGGCTGAAGGAAAAATTACAACAAAACCCCCTTTCTTTGCCTTCTGCCGATGTTTCTTCAGATCTGAGCTGCTGGAAACCGCCTCAAGGGGTATTTGCAAGCTGTTCTGTTCTGGCCATTTGGGCACAGCCCAGCTGGTTAATGTTAGCAAGTCTGGGCTGGTAACAGTGCCTGAAATAAAACCCTTCTTTGCCAGAAGAAGAAAGTCTAAGATCAGAAAAGTCTGGCTGTATTTTTCCCATCATTGCCTATGTACTTCTCAGAGACATGTAAACAAAGCCAACTTGTTGATGAGAAATATGTCAATCAAAGAGCTGCTGAATGTTCTGGAGACAGTTAGCGCTAGATGTTTTGACTAAATGTCTGAGAGCTCATGCTCTTGGGAAATTTCCCAATAGATCTGAAGATAAACACACGAGCTCTTGGCATCTCTCCTGCCCGGATGAGAATCTGGGAACTGATAATTATTTACATTTAGCCTGTGCACCTTGTAAAACTTGTGGTGCATCCTTTAGAAGGCAGCACCGGAGTGTTTCACAGCGCTGTTTATTAAGGACAAAGTCCCAGTGAATATTTAAATTCTGCCAGACTACTTGTCTACATTTCAAATCGTGTCAGAATAAAAATATTGCTCGCTATGTCACATTCATCCTTAGTCATTTTGGTCACAGCTGAAATACAGAGGGAGCACAAATCAGATGAGTGAACCTGTTCTGGAAAGCTCTGCACTGGATGGTGACATCCCAGGCAGGTGAGGCAGCGAGGAAAAATTTGGTGTTCAAAGCAATTTTCATAAGTTTTCATCTAAGTCAAGAGTTTAATGATCCCCTGCTGCTACACTTTGGTGCTGCTGAGTGCTCCTCCATTGGGCAGAACTCTGCTAAACCATCAGTTTGGGGCAAGATGAATCTCTGGGGGGGTTGGCCTCAAACAGTGAGAAGGAAAATTCAAAGCTAGGCACCTACAGGAGCACCAGAGCAGTAAGAAGCACATTGATACTGATGGTGCTGCTGCTTGGTTTGCTGCACAACCCTTTGAAAATGGGCATTGTTCACTGAGATCCAGGTCTTCTCCCAAGCACCTCCTGTGCCACCCAGTGCAGCAGGCTGGGACAGCTGCTTGAGCAAGGACATGGGGCACTGGAGGACAAGACAGAGCAACCTTTAAGGAAATGGCACCTCCTTAGTGTGAGCAGCAGGTTATATTTTTTTCCCTCCCATTTTCCTTTTGAGAGGAAGTGACTGCTGTGCAGAAACCTTGAGGAGTGCCTTGGACTCAGAAGAGGAATTGAAAGCAGAGAGTTTTAATTCAAAAGCTCAAATTTTTTGCCTCTGCCAGCAGTGACTTTCCTGATTTGTTTACCAGGAACATGCACAGGAGTGATCCTTTCTGTTGGAAGAAATACAGTGCATAAGTGGTTTTGTTCGCCACCTCCAGTACAGATCACTCATTTTAATTTTACCTGGTACACTCAGTCTCTCCTCCGTAGCACCCACCTGACTGGCACAAACACAAGCCCACACAGCCCATGGAGTAGTAAACGTAACTGTGAAATGTCATAGCAGTAACCACAATTTCACATATCAGCACAAGTAATAAATATGATAAACAAAATGACTTGCCCATGAGAATAACCAGTCTGCATTAGTGGGAGTAAATGACTGACTTTATTCATGGAGCTTGCAGAGTTTTGTAATTCTTTGTCTCAGCCAGGAGCCTGTTCTTGGCTTGCCCAGGCTCTGCACTATTTTATCTCAGTTAAGTCAACAAAACCCAGCCTGGTTCAGAGTAAGCTCTAGCAGGTACACAGTGCATTAGCACAAATATCATTGCACAGAACTGCAGCACTATAAGCATTCCCTCTGATCTGCACAATAATTCTCTCCCCCAGAGCAGTCAGAAGTTGGTCAGTGTGGTGAACATTGCACTGGTCAGGGGGGGAAATGATGCTGACATTATTTACACCCTGAATGCACATCTCTGCATGGACACACAGAGCTGCACTCTGCTCAGCCTCCAACCCAATGAAATGTGAGACCATCCTGGTGATAAAAATAGTCCATATTTGCTGATCTTTAGAAGTTTCCACAAAGAACATTGCTGAGAAAAGAGGTATCCTGGCTGAGTATCTATGTATGTGCACTGTTTCTAGGTTACTATTAATTTACACTGGTATTACGAGAACAGTTAATAACAATAATTTGTTTCTATAAAAACTCTTCTGTATGCCTAAATCTAAACACAGGAGTTTCACAACTCATAAAAATTAAAATAAACAACTGAAGAACAAACAAGCACAAATGATAATTAAGTTGTGAGTCTTCCAGCATTCCCAAGGCACTCCTGGGACCTGCCAGTCTTGTCAATATTTTCCCATGTTCAGCAGCTCTGGAAAGTAAACACGTGGCCAGCGGTGGGTAAGCCCTTCTGTGTTTGTTTTGCAGAATTAGTTGCTCAGGTGGGTTGCATGTGTGTGGCAGACTGAATACCTTTCCTTCAGAGGCTCCAAAATCAGGCTTAGGCCCCTGGAAATGCTGAAGTCTTGGCCATTCCCATATCAAGCCTGCACTTCATATTAAGTGAGTTGCTTCCTCTACCAGCTAATCAGCAAAGCACCAACCAAGGACTTGGCCATATTAGTCTCCCTACCCCTTACTGACCTTTCACAATCTTTTCTACTTGTATTTTCTTTGGTAAATAACAGGAAATTTCCCAACACGTACGAAAAGAATCAAATTCAGCTTGTACAGATTCAGTTTGACAGCATCCCTTAAAATTCACTGAGAAAGAATATTCTGAGTTCTGGGTGGTGCCTTTGTCCTATGGCTTTGCAGATTAAATCTCTACGTGATCAGCAGTGACTGCTCGTTCTTCAGGACCCAAAGTTAGCGAGGGAAAAGCCACAAAAAAACATCATCATAAAGAGATTACTTATACTGGGAAGAAAAGTGCATAATCAGACCACAGCTCGATGCAGAGAGTGAAGTTCTTAGAAGCCTCAGAAGATGGTTTGATGAGGACAAACAGTGATGCCTCTGACAGCTGGGTGCACCTGGGGATCTGAGGTGGAATAACCAGTGAGGCTGATACGAGTTCCAGCCCCAGAGCAGCAGTCCAGCCCATGCACCTCTGGGTAAATCAGGCTCTGTCTCCACTGATGTGAAAGCTCCAGAGGGTGTTAAGGCACTGAAGTTATTTCAAGCCCTTCCTGCAGAGTCAATGCTCTGTGCAAGGTAGTTCCTTGCCCTCCTGCAGGTAACTCCTTCTGACCTTGGGGCTTTGGCTTGAAGGGAGAAGCTGTACATGCAAACACCTGGATGAGGAATTGCCCTACCTGCCTGCTTAGCTCAGTGTATCATAGATCATGGAATGTCCGGAGCTGGAAGGGACCCACAAGGCTCATCCAGTCCAGTGCCTGGCCCGGCACAGACACCCCAACAATCCCCCCCTGTCCCTCAGAGCATTGTCCAAACCCTTCTGGAGCTCTGGCTGTGCCCACTGCCCTGGGGAGCCTGGTCAGTGCCCACCACCCTCTGATGCAAGCAGGGATGTTTGGAGTAATTCCTGCAGCCACATCCTCTTAATACTCCTACTTTCCTGAATTGGTGTTGGAGTGGCACGGGCTCTCCATCTCCCCTGGGTCACTGTGTCCCTCACGGCCTGGATTGTGCTCAATTGTCATAAACCCACCAGTGATGTATCCCTGCTGTAAAAGCTGACCTCATGTTAAATCTCCAGGTCCTGCTCCAAGGTACCAGAAATGTTTTACCTGGATAAAATCCATATATATTTGTTCAGAAATACTCACACAAGCAAGAGGCAGCCTTTCAGCTCACAGCCTGATGTGATTCTGGGTCACTGGAAAGAGCTATAAATGTATAAGCACCAGGCAATTATAATAATAAACAGAGCTATTTCAGGCACATCACCACTCACAAAAGTCAGTGTCTGGGCTTCTGTAAATATACTGATATGTACTTAAATATTAAAACCAGCAATGAGCTGGGTATGTATGCACTATATATAACTATGTAGCCCACTCCCCCAGTATTACTTATAAGCATATTTTCTTAATTGCCATGTGAAATTGTTGTCTCCTAAAATTCTGTGGGTGGTTTGGAGCAAAATATAGAAGATTAATACAGTTTTAAACTCATAAATTACTTCTTGTGTAGCTTAGTTTAGCTTTATGTAGCTGCAATAATAGTGTATCTTGGTGATATGTTTAATATTGCATTACAATGTACTATTTTCCATTGTGCTGAAATATGTTTCAGCATTTTCCCACAACGTAAGATGACAGAGATCAATTACAAACCTATTAAATGTCAATTAACATCTTTGCAATCTGAATCCCAAATGAACTTGTTAAAGCTACCTTGTTATATGTCACTTACATCTATAAATGCTGGTTAAATGTTTAATGAATGCGTGAAAAAGTAATTACCTGTTTACTGTTTATTTAAGCGAATCTCATCACTGTTAGCTATGTCCACTGGAAAATTAAGGCTGAATTTACAAAACTGAGTGGCTAAAATGTGTTCTGAAATGCATCATTCATTAATCAGGTGCACTTCTATGTAGTGCCTAAATACAGACTTGAGATTCTAATTCTCAGCACTTCAGCAGGAATATTTTGTCCTGTTAAGCCATGAAGTTATTTTTAGTGTGGTCTAGTCAACACTGGTGCTCCCCAGTATGGAGTTTAAGCATTGTGTAGCACCTACAAAGCCTTGAGCTTTCATGGAAAAGGTCATCATCACATAAAAAATTCATTCTTTTTAGCAATAATTTAGTTTAAAATGTAGTCAGTACCACAAGGTTAACACCTACACTCATAGGAAAATGTAGTCATTGCCCTTGGGATAAGAACTTTCCCCTTGCAGAATATTAAAAATAGGATTTTTATTTATTACAAGTAGTCAAAACTCTGCTTTGGCATCTCAGCTGAAAAATGGCACCTCTAGGAACACAGCAGAGATCACATTGCCTACTTCACTTATCAATCTTGGCTGCCTTTGCTAATGACCTGTTCTCTTTGCCAGGTCCATGGAGAGCTCAGAGGTGCCCCAAATCAGGCTCTGGTGACAACCAGACTCTCTCTGTTGACTCCAAGGGATGCCAAAGGGGCTGAGCATCCTGGCACAGGCACCTGTGTTAAGGGGTGTGGAGGCAGGAGGAGCAGCAGATCCATCCCAAGGAGAAGACACCTCTCCAGGCTGTTTTCCCTCCCAGTCAGAGGAAACACGCTGGTTGTTGTCCACGCATCTCCCTTTCCCCTCCCATGAGTTATTGGTGTGGGAGTGAGATCAGAAGAGCTGCCACAAAGCCAAGCCAGTGAATGTACAATCCTGTACAAGAACAAAGAGGGGAGTTACTCACTGGGGAACTCTTCTCCCTCACCCTAGTGGCTGGTAAAAGCATGGTCTTCCCAAAGCTAAGCTGAGCATCAAAGGGGGATTTTAGACCCTGCAGTAAGAGCATTGGAGAGGACAACTGTCAGACATGGCAGGCTGGCAGATGAAACCTTGGAGAGGAGCAAACACTTCAGTTCCTCAGGCAGTGGGATATTCCATGGATAAACCAGTCCATGGCCAGACCCTGAGGGAGATCCCAGCCTTGAGGAACACAAAACAGGCAGCTACTCCTCTTTGTCCCTTGCAGCCATTTCCTTCTGTTCTTCTTGGTAAATACAATATTTTTTGTATTGAAAGAATTGTCTCTATCATCAGAAAATACAGTTCTCAGTGTCATATGTGGCAAAAGGGAGGGAGCAGCAACTTTGAGAGCATCAGCTGGAAAGATCCACAGAGGGACACGTGGTCACCAGCCTGCAGCATGGACCAGGAGGAGGGGGGACATCCCCAGGGACCCAGAGCCTGGACCTGGCTGTGGTGCAGCACAGTGATAGTTTGGAAGTAAAACAGCACAAAAAACCCATAGTCTGTCGTGGTGGACAATGCAGTCTGCTGGTCATGGTCTCTTTAGGGACTTCTTCCTTGAAGTCTGTCAATTATGCCAAGGCGAGCCAACAGACTGTTGCCTGGGACAGGGTCTAGCTTGGCAAGGTCCCTGAGAGAAAATCATTAGATAGAAAATGCTTCATTGCCAACCATCCTCCTCTGATGGCAGACCTTGTTTTAGACTAATTCCTCCTCACTGTGTCCTGGATCATGCCAGCTGAGGATGTACTGGGACTTGCTCACTGAATTCTCCTTGAAATAAATTCAGATTGGCCAGCAGACCTGCTCTATGTCTCTGCAAGGCTGATCTTCTGTCTCCTTGCTTTTCAGACGAGGCCATTAACACTAATTAGGTAAGAGGAGGACCAACAGTCACCTTTGCTGCCAGATTGTCCCATCAGCAGGTGTCATCAAATACTGGCTTTGGGGAGCCCAGAGCAGTTCTTCCCTGCTAGCCTGGGGCAAAAGGGAGCAACAGGCACAGAGGTGGTTTAGCTCCTGAAACCTGTAGGATCAGGACATGATGTGTTTTTGGGCATGTCACAATTTCTACCAGAAGAAGTAGCATTAAGGGTGTTGCTCAGAAGTGGCCTCTGCTGAGCATGTCTCACTCTTCCATAGTTGTTTTACTGGAGTCATTCTGGAGGGTCTAACAGCACCAGATGCTCCAGTATAATTCCCAAGGAAAAATACTGGGTGTTTGGGTCTCCCCGCTGCAAGAGAAGAGTCACAGAGGGTCTTTTCTGCTCAGTTGTTTTAGAAATGCAATTTGGTAATTCAGTTGCTTGCCTGATAAATGTCTGCCCTCTGATCCCAGCTCCAGGAGATGGAATAAAATGTAACTGGATTTGACAGACAGAATTCATCTGCCTTGTTTGAGGCACGGTAAAGCAGCCTGGGGAGAAAAACATTACAGCAAATTATGCTTCCTTATCTCCCTATGCTAACAGTGCCAGGTCAGCTCGGGGATGAACAAGGCTTTGAAGGGACAGGACCCACCCAGGGCTGGGGAGCTGCTGTGAAGTCCCAGCTTATCTATTTCCCTTCCTGGTGCCCCTTCTGTGCTCAGTTTGGGGTGAGGGATGGCTTCCCACCTGGGACCTTGCTCAGGTGTGCAGCCAAAGCCCTGTCTGACTGCACTGTGCCCCTCTCTGCCAGGGCAGGGACACAGATGCCTGGGAAAGGCTCTCCCATGTATTTTGCAACATTTTTCAGTCCTTTTGGAGCATTCCCACACTGCAGATGCCCTGGCTGTAGTAGGGATGCCCCCATGCCTCAGCAGCTGCATAGCCACCACAGTTATTGCGTTTTCTTAATTTGCCAATGCAAAATATTCTGATATTACTCTTTGGGTCAGTTCAGAGTTTGTTCAAAGCATCACCAAGCAAACACATCAAATGGTGTTTTTCTTTCAACCACACTCCACTTTCCTATGAACTGACCCTTATTTAACGCTGGTGGATGACCATCAGTCAGTCTGGAAAGATTGGGCCAGCCCTTGCTGAGCCTGCTAATGGTTTCTCTCTGTCTTTCTGCTTTCCCAGTGGCTTTGTGTACTGGGGATGGGTAATGTTGAGGTGTGGGTGCACAGCACAGGCAAAGTCTCACATGCAGAAGTGATCCCAGCTCAGCACTCTGGCCAGGGGTGACCCAGCTCAGCACCACTACACTCAATTACTTCTAGCAACAGGTGTCCTTATATTGGTGTTTTTTTTAAAGGGTGTCTAGATGCCCCTAAAATTTGTCATTCAATTAACCAGAGCAGGGTGGGTGAAGGAGAAAGCCTGTTATCCTCTCTGGATGAAGAAATGTTGCTCCCAGGTACTTGCATCCTAATCCCTAAAATCACATAGTGCCATAGGGACTTTTCTAACAGTGTGGTGACCCTGATGTATCTTCAAAGTGATGAGGAAAGGAGATGGAAGTAATCTTTTTTTTCCTGTGTTCACTACTTGAATTGGAACTATCTAACCTGAGCAGATGTTCTCCATTTCTCCCACGTCAAAGCCCGCCTGCCCCTTTCCTGAAACATCCATCACGCCGTGGGTCAACTCTCCCTTCATTTGCAGGGGATGGTTGCCCAGTCTGCCTCCCCTTTAATCATTCCTCTGACAACAGCTACAGAGATGAAAAGCTGGGGGGATCTAAGTAATCCATTTCTAAGTGCAAAAAGCCCCCAAAAGTGGGCGGGGGGCGGTGGAAGAGAGCGAGTCTGTCTGCTGAGCAAACAGACTGATTACGTCAAGGGACAGGAAGAGCAGCTCCTGGAAATCAATAGGGATGAGGCTTTGAAAAGGTTGACTGACTGTACTGGATTAGCTATCGATTTTTGCCATTTTCACAGCCAGTGCCATGCTCTCCACCCGTTGAGGCCATTAAGCTCCGAGGCCTTAAACTTCTAATCCCCCACTAATAACAACAAGACAATGCCAGGCAAGCTCAGGATCCAACAGGATGTCCAAGAGCTTCGGCGCTGCCCGAGTGTGCCAGGGCCTGGGGAGGAATTGTGGGAGCCTGGAGACACGACGTGGAAATGAAGCACATGGAAGGATTCAGAGGACAACTGCAAATCCCTGTTTATTGGGAAGAATTTCCAACTGGTTTCCAGTTAGCACCAGCAGTGTGGGACACGCTGCTTTTGCAGGATCTCTCTGAGCATTGATTTTGTTACAATAACCACAGAGAAGAATTTTATTTGTTTTCAGTATCGCTCAGGCAGAGATGTGCGACAGTGTGGGCTCAGGTATCAACTCAGCTCAGGCTCTTCTGGCACTCCCTTCTCCAGGTTCTCTCCATCTTCAGGGCTGCTGGCACTCAGCTGAGTGAACAAAGTGCATCCAGAAGAAGAGGAAAACCCTTGGAGATATGCCCTGTGTTCTTTAGCTGTGTCTTGGCCCTTCACACAGCCATGCTCAGCAGCATCCCCTCCTTTGCTGCAACCTTCCTCAGAGCCCATGTGGTGGAGAGCACAACCCTCCAGCCACCTGCTCTCCCACAAGATACAGTCCTAAATGCCCAAACACTACCAAGATTTCTTTATCTGAGGAACTTTGGTGTTTTTTTTCAGTGACAGCCCTGGGTGCAGTGGCAGCTCTGTGTCCCCAAGCCTCCCACGTGCAGCTGTGTGAGCAAACAGCCCCTGAGAGCTGGTGGAGCAGCACAGCCAGCAGCCTTTTGTGCCTGTCTTATAAACCCTTTGGTGAGTGAGTGCCCAACTTCTCTGAGAATCTCAGTCTAAACGTTGACAGTTTTATTTTGCTGGGCTTTGGTATTTATTTTAAGGGCCTTTGTGGGTCTCAGAAACTAAAGGATTATCGTCAACATACAAAACAAATGGACTCTGCCAGATTTCATCCCTTTGGAAGCAGGGAGATAATGCTGCTGCTCCAGCAATCATGCTGCCCACCCAAAGAGGCAGCAAACAAAGCTGAGGGATGTGGAGGGAGCAGATAGAACTTCTCCATTCCCAAACCTGGCTGCTGAGATGCTCTGCTTTCCCTTGATCCTTTCCTTCGGCAGCTGGCCAGCTGGCAAAAACAAGTCAAATTGAAATGTTCTCTCTGGTTTTCTTTGCAGGTTGTTCCTTGCTTTTTAAGGGCTGATGCACAGCTTCAGCCTGAAGTTTTCCACAAACATAGGAAAGGCAAAAGTGCTGAACAAAGCAATAGGGACTAAAGGAAACAACTCCATTTTTTCACTTACTTTAGTGCACTTAAAGTACCTGCCCTGAGATCAATGAACCTATTCTGAGCCAATACTGGAATAAATTATATAAAGCTCTTTAAGTCATCAGTGCTAGTGAAGTGAAAATAACCATGTTTACGTTGTGGTTTTCTTTTTATTTCTTGCATTGATTAATGTTTGTTTGAATTACAAAGCCAGACAGTCAACAAATCAGCATAGTACACAGAAGGTAAACTGAGGCAGACCCTCTTATACATATCTTAACTTATAAATATTTTAACTCTTTCTCTTAGGAGTGTCTGGAGAAGATGTTATATGTAAAGCTTTATTAAAACTGAAGTCAATGGTAGTGGGGGCGGGGGGGGTAAATTTGCCTCCTATGTGCTGTGCTGAGTTGTTGACTATTATTAAAAAAGTAATAATAAGAGGAAATTATCACAGCCAACCAGAACAGACAGCACTATCTGTGTCCTTTGCAGGCCACACATGAGTTTGAACCAGAAGCTGTTCAGCACAGACCCCTGGTCCTACATTCAGGGACATGTTCCTGGGGTCTAATACCTGTGTAGGGCTTTACCAGGGTCACTATTACCAACACTTATCTACACATGGGCATTTGTCACTCTGTCACATTTGCAAGCTCTCTCACCATCAGTGTCTCAGCTCTCTGGGAGGAAGGTGCTGGGTGTCTTTGTCCCCATGGGGAGGGCTCCTGCCTCTGTCTGTGCAGCCCTGCCACCCCCCAAGGAAGGGAAAGGTGCAGCCTGCTATTTATTTCTCAAGAGCCAGAACACTTTTTTTTTGTTTTATCTCTTTCCAGACAGTTGGCTCAGTTTAATGGACTGTCTTTCAGTCTGAGCATAATTCTTCTCCAAATTAAATTCTCTTAGAAGCCTAACATAATACAGACCGTGTTGTCAGCTCATTACTTTTACATCCTTTCTTGTTCTGTTTATGTGAGCAGAGGTTTAATTAACTATAATCTACTGTGTAGGCAAGAGGGAAAAAACCCACTCTACTTGAAGGTATGTATTTATACTCTATCATATTTTTGAACATTTTTGGAGGGTGAGGGGGGTTAACCTTTTGGCCTGTGAGCAAGGCTGGTTGCTTTATGTTTCTGTGCAAAACCTTGGGGAAGTCTAAGGCATCCAGGCTCGTCTGTCACCCTCTCACTCACCCTTATCAGCCTCTCGTTCTGCAGTGGACTGTAGTTAAATCTAAAAGACAAAGTGGAGCCTTTGCTGCCTGCAGGTCTGTCTGTGCCAGCTCACTGTGCAGCCTGCCTGGGAGTGGCAGGGCAGGCACAGCTCCTGCTGAGCCCCAAGCACTGGCCATGGGCTGTCTCAAGGAGACAAACTGCTGGTGCTGCCTCTGCAGGGACATGGGCTCGGTGGGAGGCAGCCAGAACAGGCTTTCATTGCTCTGAGCCTCCAGAAGGCAGCTGAAGTGCCCAGCTGCTTGGCTGTGTCTCCTCCACCTCTGATGTCTTCTATGCCCATGAGGTCATTTGTCCTTGCCTATCACGGCAAAAAAAGAACAGAATTTCCAGCTAATAAAATGAGGTTTATAGAGGCACTGCTTGGGTTTCTCATACTGCAGGTTAAAAAGCTGTAAAAGTTTTCCTGGTGACAAGTTTATAAAACAGATAGTTTCCTCCAGAATATTTACAAAACGATCTATTTCATCCACCAATTATGCTTGTACCTGAGAGCCTTGAGTGCTCAAACAATCCCACGCTTTTGGGCAGAAGGGAATGCAGCAGAAGGTGCTAATTTTTGCACAAATGCCAGGGTTAGCTGCCAGATTAGAGTGGGATTAGACAGGGCTGACACTTCTTACTTGAGCTGAATTTAGATCTCACCAGCCAGCTTCAAATTCCCTCAGAAACCCATGGGTTCCATTCCGGCATAGCAGGAAGCAAAATTAGCACTGGTTATTATTAGTTTCAAAGATCAAATTAAGCAATTACACTAAATTTAGAGAATTTGTTCCTATACATCATTGGCCATTGTGTAGTGCTATTCCTGTTTCATGTGCAAACAAGGGCTGGGATTGTAAAGTTTCAGTTGGCTATTCCACTGCATCAGAGGTTCAAAGGAAAGCTATTCCCCATCCCAGCTCTGCCCAAGGAGCACCAAAGACATGGTCCTGCTGGCTGGGGTGGCTCTTTTGTAACCCCACCAGCCTCAGCCCTCCTGGGATAGCTCCAAAAAACTCCCTGCACTACTTTTGTGACGGAAGTTGTCTGATTTACATATAAAGTTGTGCCATCTATTTGAAATTTTTGCTGTAGTGGTTAAATCCCAATCAGGCTAAAATCACAGTAACTTTACAAATAATTTATCACTGTTGGTAGTGCCAAAGCACTGGAGACATTACAGGTAACTACTGAAAAAAGTCTTTACTTTCAGCACACCTCACAGTTTGATGCCTTATATCCAAATAATAATAAACTGGTGGCTTTTGTGTCCAGGGCAAATCATCCTGCTCCCACATCCATTACACAGAGTAAAGCTCTTGCCTGAGGAGGCCCCTTGGGTGCCTAATTTCTTTCAACTCATCTCACCATAATTGCTAGAACACTTCAGCTTATCAATATTGATGTGTGTGCATTAATGTGGGGTTTACAGAGCAAATGAAAGGCACCTACCTGTAATCGTGGCTGGCCCACAGTGTATTTCATCATGGTTTTCCAAAAAGGCAAAACTGGTTAGATGTGATTCACCAACTGGTGACTGCCTGTCAGGTGGTTAAAGGGTCTGTTGCACAGGAGCATCATGTTGGAGATAATTGCTCAGGAAGTCCAAGAGAGATCCCTGTTCGGAGAATCACAGCCAAGGAAATGTGTACAAAATACCTTTGGACAAGGTGTGGTCTCTTTGTTTTCTGGCTTGGAAGCAAACCAGGCTCCAGCCCCAGATGTGGGGAGCTGCAGGCACTGCTTTGCACTCCCATCCCGAGCAGATTTGAACAGCTACCCTTTCCTCCCTCCCATAAACTGCTCACAAAGTGCCACCTTTTTCCTGTGTGGACACTCTTTCCTTGCACATGGGTACAATGTGAGTCCTAAACATTAAGACTTTAAAAATCTGGGTGTGGATCCCACTTGGTGGACAGAGTTCCCTGTTCCCTGCCTTGGGAGGACACTCCATGTGCTCTCCCATGGGGATGGACACTTGGCTTTCTATTTGTGCTCTCCAGTTTGAAATGTTCACCCTCCAAAGGGCTGCAGGACTGAATGTGTTGGCTCTCATCTTCACAGAGCACCTCTCCACACTCCAGTGAGCAAACCCCTCTTTCGTGCCAATGAGCACCAGTGAGCTTGAAGCCAATCTTTTTTAATATCTCAGTCTATTCATGCAGCTACTCCCCGGCATTCCTTTTGCTCTAATTACAGCTGCTCTTTTCCCTGCTTTTTCTTCATTAATGAATGAAGACACTCAAGACTTAATTCATTTAATTTAGGCACCCGATTCCTGCTAAAATCCCTGGTGAACCTGAGCATTAGACACACCTCAGGAAGTAACACTGGGGACTTGTGTGGTATTTGCACCTGATTTACACCAGCCTTGGGTGAGTGAAGACACAAAGTGTCTGTGTTTCCAGGGAGTGGAAGGATAATTCAGTGTTTGAAATCCTAACTGGGATGTTGATGATACAAATGCTGTGTCCCAGCTCTGCATCTGACATTGCGAATGGCCTTGAATAAATCACATTCCTCTGTTTCTTTCCTCCTAGCATGTCTCCACCTCACAGGTTTGTGAGGCTCCACACTTTCATGTTCATAGATAGTCTAGTCTGGGCTCTCCCAAGAGGACTGGATGTTTATGTCCCTTTTGGGACTCTCACTTCCTCAGTCTCTTTGAAAATGCCGATTTTAGAGATTACTGCACGGAAACAGCAAGAGGGTCTGGAGAAGGAAGGAAAAATCTGTCACTCAACGTGGCATTGCCATCTTTAAAAAGGGTAAAGAGGACAGCACAAAAAAAATCACAAGGAAAGTTAATTGCCTTATGTTTATACTGGAGGATTTCAAGTTTCCCCTCAAGGCTGCTCGTGTGCCCACATCTGTTCAGAGCCAGGGCTGGGGGCTCCCAGCACTGAGTGACAGCTCTGAACATGCAATGCTTCAGCATCTGGAGGCACAACCTGTTGGTGACAGTGTGTCTTCCTGTGTCTCAGGCAGCTTTTCAAGGGCAACAGGATTTGCCAGTAGAAGACTGAGCTTTAGCTGAGGAGTTGGGCTCATCCTCCTCTGTCTGTCACTGCTGTCCCAGCACTGAAGGGGAGCACTTCAGGTACACTCTGGTATATGGACCTTCTAATGTTTATTGTTCCTGTCATGCCCTCAGTTGTGCTGTTAGGTTTTATAAAACCACATGTTCATTGGCTCATAGAGGGATTTGGTACTTCTTGTTTCTCTCCCTTCATGGTTTTGCCTTCCAACCATCAGAACTGCTGAGTCTGCCCTCACTTTGCTGGAGAATGGGGATTCAAAGCAGAGAGGAAGCATTGCTGACTCCCAATTTAGGGACTGCTATTCTCACTGAGTCCAGGAGTCCATCAAAAAACCTTAAGGGAGCAAATTTCTAATAATTACCTCTGCTGTACATCCTCTGTTTCCTTTAGCTAAGTTTTACTTTCTTGTCTTTATGTTTGTTCTCCAGGCTCCCCACCATCCAGTTAATTCTATGACACCAGGCACAGCAAGAAAAGTCATGGAGGACTAAAGTGTAAGTATGGGGTGCAATTAACCCCAAATTCTTGCAGGCAAACACAAACATCCCGTTTCAGCACAGCTAAGGAGGAGCTGCTGGTCCTGGTGATGCTCAGCTCTGCAGGAGCATGGGGCTGTCACAGACCTGCAGGAGGTGCTCTCAGTCTTGCAAGAACAAGCCATAAATTTCAGCCCAGTGAGGTTTTCGAGCAGTCACACAAGACAAGGAATGAATTACTGAACCCATTCATGCTTAGTGAGTTATTAAGTGTAAGGCCAAAGACTGCAAGTGCTCTCTCTGCAGCAATGTCTGAGTTAATAAACCATCACTCAGCCACTGCAGAATCTGACTGCAGAGCTGAATTGTTATTATGAAATGTATTTCTTTAATAGGCATATTTGTTCGTTAAGGGAAGATGTTCAGAAGTTCTGTGCAGTGCATTATCCTGTGTCACATTCATCTCTCCTGCTACCCATCAGCCAGGTCTGTGGCATTCCTTTGAACACGCTGTGCTGGGGTGCACTTTAGGGCTCCCCCACACAGAACTGCCTCCAAGCATGGAAATCAAACAGCAAAGAGGAGGCTGCAAGCAAGGCTGAAGGTGAGGAAACCACTCCAGGTCACTGTTTGAAAATAGGCTTGGTTAGACCATTTGTTTCCCCCATCCTCCTTTACCTCCTGCTCTCAGAGCCATGTTTTTTGGGAGTCAGAGGCACCATTTCAAGAAGATCCACAGACCCATACAGGTATCCAGGTTATCATATAACTCAGGCTCTGAAAATACTATGAAGAGTTACAAACAAATCTAATATTTCCACTGAAATTATAGCAATGAGCTCCAAAATCACCTCATTTTTTGGCATCTCTGGTGCCAGGGTTGCAGTTCTCTCGTGAATGGCTTTGCAAACTCACCCACAGCAATTGTTGCTTCTTAAAAATATTTGAAACGAGTAGCAAAACCAAAAACACCTCATCTGAATACTCTGAAAGCTCACTGAGAATGTATATAATATAAGAACTTAAATCTTACTTTTCTAAGAAGTTGGCCCCTCTTGGCTTCCCTTAGGAGGCTCATCTCACCCTGAGCAGTTTCCACCCCACCTTCCTCCCTAAAACTCCAGGTTTACAGTCTGTACCAGCTCAGCCTTCCAGAGACATTTCATCAGAAGCCTTAAGCAAAGCAAAGGCTGGAACATTTGCCCTTCATGCTTGCCCAGTGTTTCTGGTAAGGTCACCTGTGATCTCCCTAGGAGCTCCTATTGCATAAACCTAGTTCTCACAGTTAAAAGAGATGGATTTGTAGGCTTGGGGATAGTTGTCATATGTGAGGAAGACAAAAAATGAGGCCAACTAAGTGATGGGAAACTCAGAAAAGAAGTTGTTGCTGAGATCTTTCTCCTCACAGTGACACTGCAGAGCTTCATGGTCCTTCAGCCATAGCACAGAATCACAGCATCATACAACAGTTTGGATTGGAAGGGATCTTCAAAATCATCCTGTTCCATCCCCAGCTATGGGCAGGGACACCTCCCACCAGCCCAGGTCGCTCCAAGTCCCATCCAACCTGGCCTTGGACACTTCCAGGGCTGGGGCAGCCACAGCTTCTCTGGGCACCCTGTGCCAGGGCCTGCCCACCCTCACAGGGGAGAATTTCTTCCTAAAATCTGAGCTAACCCACTCTCTGTCAGTTTGAAGCCATTCCCTCTTGTCCTGTCACTCCATGCCCTTGTAAATAATCTCTCTCCATCTATTTAATATTTCAGAAAACAAGTTTTAGCTACATTTTGAACCTGCAACTCGCAGGACTGTAATGTCCTGGCAAGGTTTTCAGTGACACAGAGAATTACAGGATCTCTTTTTTTCCCCAATGAGTTTAACAGAGACTCATTTATTGTTGTTAGAGGAGCTTTGAAGTTTTTCATGCTTATGCAAAAATCCACTGTTTGTGGTGAGAGTAAATTCATTCTGTTTTTTTCCCTCCAGCCTGACAGCAGCTATGTGGTACAGTAACCTTGTTTTATGGCACATGTCACCTATTGCAGAAACAAAAAGAAATGATGCTTTACACTTGTGGGCTCCCTCTAGGGCAACATTTCCTAACGTGGCTAAGCACTGCTTTCACTGGGGATTAGTGTGTTAAATACCTTCAGGGATCTAGCCAAAATCTCAGATGTGAGGACATATACAGTGGAGCCATGAACTTTGAGAGGAATAGAACTGGAATACCTGTAGGGAATAAGTGAAAATACAGCAGAAGTTCCTCAGGCAGAGTATAAATCCTGCTGCACCCTATGAGGTGCTGTGTATGCATCATTTTTATAATTATACAAAAATAACAAATGGAATAAATATTCACAGGATCACAGGAATATAAGTCATAGTATAGTTAAGGTGGGAATTGTCCAGTCCAACCTCCTACCCAAAGCAAAGTCAGCCTTGAGGACAAAGCAGGTAATCCAGGACTTAAAACCTGTTTGATTTTGACAATCCCCAAAGACAGAGACTGCTCCAAATCTCTGGGCAAGTTGCTCCAGTGTTTGAGTGCTCCCATGGAGACCATTTTTCCCCCTCTGCCCAGTATGAGCTACTGGCCAATTTACACCCTTTGTTGTGTCTTTTGCCCTCCCACCTTTTGCTGCTGTGGAGAGTGTGACCTGTCTTCCGAATGACCAGCTAGACCCCTCCTCAGCCTTCTCCTCTCCCACTCAAACAAACCCTGGCCCCTGGGACCCCACAAATGCATGTTGGGCCAAAGGGGAATGCACCTCGATGCCCTCAACACCTTCAACAACTTCAGCCGAGGGAAAAACTGATGCTCTGGTCTCGTGTTATAATTTGAAGCAATTAAAAAATGAAATTAGCACAAAATAACCACAGACAAAATATGGTAATTAATGTCAATTACCCTGGTTGCTATAGAAACATGACTGAAACGAGTTGAAGTTACAGATAAGTTCAAGGTGAACCACAAATTTAAGTGGCTGGCATGGGTTTTTTTCTCTGACTGATTGGGACTTGAGCTCTTCTGGCTGACACCCAGTTATCGATAGAGTTTAATCCATTTAATAATCTCATAATCGCTTTAATCCAGCTGGCTCAAAGTATTTTGCAACTGGTTGCTCTAACTGATTAACAACTGTCTTTTAGGCAGTAAATAAAAGCTATCTGTGCACTGCATATGGAGCAGCATTTAGCACAGGGCTGGTGCCTGCAAGGCGAGATCAAACGTGCTGCAAACCCCCTGCAATTTATAAATGCACAACCCCAGGGCCCCGAGGGCTTGGAGGAGGCTTTGATTTCATTAACAGGCACCAATATCTCTTTAGCTTTTGCACAGTATAATTGGGAGAAACTCGTCAAAGGGCACCCCCTCCACCAGGTACCTGCAGGGAGGGCATCAGTGTGAGTGAAGATGCCTTGGAGGTCAAGGACAGGCAAGACTTGAACTTTGCTCCCCATCTGCCCCTATTTTCCTAAGAGGCGCTGTAATGGTTGGCTGCTAATTATTTTGTGGGAAATGCTTAAGAACTGTTTTCTTCTGCTCTGGAATGACACCCAGCTATTTGCAAGATCTATTGTAAGCTATAAATTCTTCCCTGCTTCGCCCCCACCACCCTCACTATTTCTGGAAATTTCATTTCAAGCACAGTTTATGGCTCCGATGAAAAACAAAGGTGTTTTTAAATGAATCTATTTTTATAAGGCATTTCACTGTGTTAGCAGTACTGGGAGAAGGGGCAACACATAATGAGACATCTCAGGCTTATTGAGACATCATTTCCCAATGGAAAGCAGTTTAGATGAAATTATGCTGACCAGGTCTGTAATCACACACTTTGTCAAGCACTTTGAAACCTACTAGTGAAAAAGAGCATTTTATACAAGATTGGTATTAATTATTATAATGATTATTTGTTTGCTTAGCTCCTGGACAATTTTTAGTCCTCTTAACTCAGGATTTATTGTGTGGTGATTTATGAGCCTCAGGATCAGTTATAAATACTGTCTAGCCAGTGATTCCTGTACATCTGTACGACGTTCAGGAGCTCAGACATAGCACTCCTAAGAGTTTTGATTAATTACCCTTTGGCACTTTGCGAGGCTGAACTTGTTAAAAGTTTTAAAGAGAAGAATTTCAGATAGATTTTTTTTTATTTGGGCTCTAGCTCATCATTTGAACTTGCTTGAGGCAAGTGCCATGAAGGGCAGCACAAAGAGATGGCTGGGCAGATTGGATTTGCCAGCTGAGATCTCCTGAGCCATCACCTGGAGTACCTGGGAAGAGCAAGCAGCTTGGGGCATATTTCCTCACTTATTGGAGGTGTTTTCAGAGAGCACAGAAATCTTTGAGCCATCCCATGCCAAGGGGAGCTTTTGTCTGCTGACACCTCTCTCAGTTGTCAGTCACAAGGAAATTAAATACTTGCTGAGGTCGTGGAACCCACAGGAGCAGATTCAGGGACTCTCTCTGCTTTATTGGGCTCAGCTCCACCACTTACACAGGCTCTCTCAGGCCAGAACAAAGAGAAAATAAAGAAGACAACACGGATCGATGGCTGAACTTGTGTTTACAGCTGTAGGGAGTTTGTGGATTTCATTACATTTTCAGCTGAAGTTTGGGCTCAGTCAAATTTAAGATGCGGGTAATTCGCAACGGGGTTTCATCTCTGGATGGAAATTGGTCTTGGGAAATTGGATCCCATCCCTCAGGGATGGTGGGTTCACTCTTCAAAGGGGCAAAATTCATGTCCACTTTTGAAAGATCTTCATAAGCTGTAGGGATTTGGCATGAGCTGATCTAGAGGCTGGATAAGAGAGTGTCCGTAGGAAAAATAAAAGAAATAGTTGGAATAAAACTTATTTCAGGCCAAACTGAAGTTGAACACAGTTTTAATTCTAGGTAATTTTTTTGAAGGGATGGGGAGAGGAAAAGTTATTGAAAGGAACCAATTTTTTGGGGTGGAAAAGAAGAAAACAAGCCCAGAATTGCAAACATTTCAGATTAGCAGAAAGTCCTTCATCAGAGTTAAAAATTGTGGTGTGATTTTGTTTTCTCTGTTATTCAAGCCTTTTTTAAACTTTGAGAAACCTGTGCCAGATTTATTTTTAGGAGTCCAAGAAAAAAATAAACTTTTTTGAAAAAAACCCACCTGTTTTTAAAATATATTTTTTCTACTTCTACAGCAAAAATGTTCACCAAATTAAAAGAAAATAAAGCAACACGTGAATAACTTCCTCCTGGAGCTCCATTTTCCTACAAAATTTCTACTTTGGCATGTTAACCCAATTGTTGAAAGAAGCCTTTGCATAGAAAGGGAGTTTCAGTCCAGCTTAACTTTGTGCTGTTGCTTCTTTGCACCCATTGCTATTCATGGCAAGCCAGAACAAAGGAGCTATAAGGCTATTTTTCCATGGAACACAGCACTGAATGGGAATAAATGCCCTTCACCACTGATGGAGATATCTTCCACATTTCACTTCCCATAGTTAAGACCTATCCATAGTTTGTATTAATTGCAGCAAATCAAAAGGGATGGATTTTCCTTTGTTCTCCTTGTAATGAACATTTTCTGTTTCTCCTTTGGGGGAATTAGGTAGCAGAATTAATGGGGCTTTAAGTCCATAAAGCAGAGTACATTTTGGAAGTGGGTTACTTGCACCTTGGTTAGTGTCACTTATTATTTTATAGGTGCAATAAAGGGAGGAAAAACTTCCAGCCAATGCCCAGAGTACTTCCAGGCTATTGTGGAGACTTGTTTTAAGGTGCTGTTTTATTTAACACATTTGTAAAATAATGAAAAATAAAGAGAAACTGTGTTATATACTGCATAGTGAAGATATGGAAAGGAAAGGGATTCCTTTTAGTGGGGTTTATATAAAGAGTGAAAGCAAAGCTTGGCCAGGGAAGGAAAGGTTTAATACCTGAGTCTGGAGATAGGAATGGCTAAGGGGGAAATGAACTGAAAACCCATCTAAGCATCACTTACAGAAATGAAGTGGGGGCAAACAATTTGGCAACAGTCTAGTCTGGATAAGAAACTAAGGTATTACCTCTGAATTAATTTTGGGAAAACATCCAGCCACTGTAACCCCAGTCCTTGATTCAGATATGGGCAAAGCAGATTCCCTGTCCTCATCCCCAGTGCTAAGAGAAGCAAGTCCTTACACGTGGCTTTCTCTTGATCTGAGTAAGCATTTGACAATTCCCACTTAGAACGTCTTTGTGGAACTGCAGAAGTAGGACTGATATCCTAAATGAGTTCTAGGACTCTAAGATATTGGGCTACTTTAAGAAAGAGATACCAATGAAAGGAAGTGCAGCAGCACAAAGAAGTCATTGTTTGAACTCCCAGTGAAGTTTGCTCTCAGTCTGAGTCATTTTGAGTAAACGTTCTGGTCAGCTCTTACCTGATCTTTTCCAGTTTCCACTATTCCTGAGGACAACATGGGATAGAAAGGTGGGATTTGGGTGCTTGGAGTCCCACACACCTGCAGATGACACGAGCTCGTGGGACTGGTGCTCTGAGCAACCTGGACTAGCTGAGGATGTCCCTGCTCACTGCAGGGAGGTTGGACTAGGTGGCCTTTGAAGGTCCCTTCCAACCCAAGCCATTCTATTATTTATGAAATCCACTCTTCACTGCTTTACCAGGCCTTTCCATACCATACCCTGGTATGTCCTTAACCATTTGGCTGATCTTCCTCTCTGCAGCTAATCATAGTTTTTATACAAATATTATAGAGTGAGTTTTCCTAGTGAAAAAAAATGAGATTGTTCTGTGGTGGAGTCACTTTTGTTTGATCCTTATTAATTCTTCTCCCCAGTAACACTGACACCCTATTAAAGTAAGCCTGGAAACATCTCACAGGCATAACTTTCCAGTTTGTATTCTGCACTTAATGCCCAGAAACTACTTTTGCATGACGAAAGCACAAGGCAGTAACTCTTTGCCCAGGCAATTACTGTGATTGTCTGCACAAATCAAGTGGGTTTGTATGCAAATGGCCAGCAAGCATCGAGTGGATGCAATGGCTTGAATTTTAATTTGCAATGAATAGTCACCATATGCAAACACAAGTAAAAATGTGTGTGTTTATTAATAACTGACCAATCACCAACCTCCCTTTCAAAGAGTTTTTTTGGCTTGTGTCAGTTAAAAACTCTTGGGTGTGCCATATGTAACCCCTGCAAATGAATAGTGGCTCTTCTGAAAGCAGTGATTATTGTTAACTCACAGGCACTATAATGCTTCCAGATACACCAGGAAGCTGATTCCCAATAATTAGTCATTAGCAGTAACTATTTTATGGAGCAGAAAAGAGTTGATTACAGTTGTTTTATCAGCTGGGGTAATAATAGAAAAAGCTTGTTTTGGAGAGTGGAGGGAAAGGGATGATTTCAGAAAGTTGGGTCTCGCTTGCCAGCCATCCATCACCGAAACAACAGCTTCAGGCATCAGGAATTATTGATTTTGAGGGGATTAACTCTCAGCCACAGATAGTTCAGTTTCAGGGCATCATTTGTAAGCTGAGCTGTAGCCACACACCAGCTGGCACCGGGGGCCTGATCCAAAACCCCCTCAAACAATTTGGACAGCAATTTCAGGGACACCTTTGGGTTAATAAGTCACCATCTTGAAAGGAGCCTTAGATCTCAGAGCATCTGGCACCAGGGAGAAGCCCATTTACAGGCAATTTCTTCAAGATGGAAGAAAAGTGGTTTCTGAAATGAGGAGCAGGTTTCTGCCATGAAAGGGAGCTGTGAGGTTCATACCTGGCACATCAATCCCTGCACAGCCCCCAGTGCCTGCTGAGCCAGCTGGGAAAGCACGGGCAGGTAAACACGGTCTCTGCTGACACCAGACTCTCCGTGCTAATGCTCACCGAGTTAATTAATTTTTGCTCAATTTGATCTGACATTCAGATCTGTGATATGTTTATCCTCCTAATGGGCACTTCTCCATATTCCTGGCTTCCTCTGAAAGGTTTAACAAATGGCAGGGACTTTTTGGGGTGGGTAATGAGCCTTTAATTTTGTACTTATTTATTCATTAAGCTTCAGTCGTATCTGGAAAACAACAAATTGAAAGCCTCTGTATTTAGTCTCTGTTCTTTAAAAACATTAAAAAAAAATAAACTGCTTGCAGCCACGGGTCTATTATTGCCTTCGAGAAAGTTAGTCCTAAGATGTCTCAAGGATTACATTTGCTGCTCTGCAACTAAAGCATCTATCATTGTAATGAGCCACAGAGCTCTGGAAACCTCCCTGGCCCACTCAGTCCTTGGGAGTTTTCTGTGGGGACTTCAAACAATTATGCCAAGCAGCACTAGCTCCAAATGTCCTTGTGCAGACCTGAAATGAAACTCCCTCCCCACTTTCAATTGGTCCCTGCCCGTTCTGTTGCCAGGGCTCATCCTACACGCAGAGGTTGGAGAAGGGGCTCTGTTTCCCTCTTGAATCCTACGAATCCTCCCATGCTATCAGTGCAGAAATGGATGTGGTTATTGATATCAGGGGGACTGTGAGACGGAATAGACAGAATGATTTAGCAATGGAGGTTGAGACGACAGAAAAAAAATGAAGAAGATGGGAAATAAGAGAGGTGTAAGACAATGAAAGACAAGGGAAAGAAAAGAGAGGAAGAGCTGGGTGGAAATGAAAATAAAGACCAGAGCCAGCCCTCTGAAGCACTTGCTTTGGTGACCGTCGAGACAGGACATTAGACAGGATGAGCCACGGCACAGATCCTGTTGGACAATTCCTCAGAACTGCAGGCAGGCAGCAAAAACTATCCCACAACTATAATTTTAGATCTGGTGATGTTAGCAAAAGCTGGCAGGCAGCTGGCTACAGGCAGAGCCATTCAGCAAGAAAGCTGACTGGGAAATGATATTTTTTCCCCCAGATAATTTGTCACAAATAATACTGAACCGTTCCATTTCCTTGGAAAAACTTACTCTGTCCTACATATGGAGAGGCCTTAAAGGAACTCTATTTAATTTTATTAAACTGTTCTGCCCTAGAACACCCATCCTGCTTCCTCTACCCAGGGTGTGGCTTCTGCTCCCCACTTACCATTGCAAGGGGCTGGGAACAGGGACACCAGAGGTAACAGGCTGAACAAAGCCACCAGCTGAAGGTCCCACCTCACCTTCCTGCCCCTGAGAAGGTGCTAATTGTTTTAGCATGGCCCAACACTGCTCTGTGAGGATGTCTCTCACATGTTGCTGATGACACCAGAATGGTGAGGTGCCCTCCCTGCCACTGCAGGGGCTGACTCAGAGTGCTGGGACTGGGCAGGTTTTCACTCTCTGGATGATTTTAGGCTGGGGTCTGGCTGTGCAATGACTGAGCACCTTTGTGACCAGCCCACAGCTCAGGCTCTCACTGCAGCACCTTGTTCTGGGCTGCTCACACCTGGTTCACCTCTGTGTCTCAGCTCCTCACTTTCCCCTCCCTGGTTTTGTTTTTTCAGAAGCACTTTTTAAGGCCCCCCACCCCATTTTCTGCTTTATATTTCCATTCCTTTCATTTCAGTCCTTTTCTATTTCCCTCACTATCTTTTCCTCTTGCTCATTGGATCCCACTATTCCCTGAGTCCTACACCTCATTGCAAGAGGTAGTTGCAAGAAGGACCTTCTTAAAGGACTCCCCTACAGCTTCCCAATAAACTGAGTCTTCTCTAGCCCTCCTGTTGCCATAATCAGTGACTGACAGCAACTTTGGAGCTCCTCCTGTCTCCTTTCCCTTCTTCTCTCTCCTCTTAGCCTTGCTTGTCGTGTTTTTTTCCACATGGTGTCCAGCAGAAGTGGGAACTGCTGGAGAGGCAGCAGGAGCAAAAAATGTCTGGTGCAGGTGACTAAAAAGTAAGGATGAAATTCAGCCTGGAGAAGAGAAAGCTTTGGGGTGACCTAATTGTGGCCTTCCAGTACCTGAAGGGAACCTACAAGAAAGGTGTAGAGAGAGTATTTTCAAGGACAGGAGGAGGAATGGTTTCACACTGACAGGGAGTAGGTTTAGATTGGATATTAGGAAGGAATTCTTCCCTGGGAGGATGGGCAGGCCCTGGCACAGGGTGCCCAGAGAAGCTGTGGCTGCCCCAGCCCTGGAAGTGTCCAAGGCCAGGTTGGATGGGGCTTGGAGCAGCCTGAACTAGTGGAAGGTGTCCCTGCCCATGGCAGGAGGTTGGAACGAGATGATCTTGAAGGTCCCTTCCAATCCCAACCACTCCATGTTTCTATGATTGTATGAAACTCAAAGAGGAGCAGGGCTGGTCCCCTGGAGACACAAGTAGGTCCCAAACCATCCCTTGAAGCTTTACAACCTGATGCTCTGCACATGTCCAAAGCAAATTAGAGACCCCATCTGCCTCCAGCATTTCAGGGCATCTTCATTTTCCCATCTTTAGTCGTCATTCCCCCACCACCCTCAGCAGAGTGAGCTCCTATCTCACTCTTTTAACTATCCCGTGTTTCCAGCACTCTGTGTGGGTGTGAGAGTGCTGTGTGTGCAGCCCTGTCCCCAAAGGCTGCCGTGCCCTCCCTGCTCCGTGCCCACCCCATCAGTGCCTCCCTGCAGCGAGCACAGCTCCTGGGGAGCTCTCAGCTAATCAGCTCTTACACTCTTTGGAGCACAACCCTCTCATTTTACCTGGTGGGAGGCTCAGCCGTGGCTCACGGTAATTGGGAGGAACACAATGTTGTGATTGCTAATTGTTCTGGGGAGTGTCGTGCTTTAGCTTTGAGTGCAGGTCTGGGGGTACGTTTTGTTCCTGATTTCTGTGGTGTGCAGTCCAGGACTGGTTTTTCACTCCCTGTGCAGCATTCTCAAAGCAGAGCTGGTTCTGGTGGCTATCTTTGCTATTTGCATCTGCCAGACAGTCCATTTAGCCTTTTTACTTCGGAATATCTGTGATTCACTATTTGTTTGGAGATTAACCATGGGCCTCTTGAGATTTGGAAAAGACTGAAAAATAATGTTTCAAAATCTGGGAGAAGCTGGAGGTTCTCTCTCTGAAATTTCAGAATCCAACTATGAGGAGTGACTGTGTGTCCCTGGGTTCTTCCAGTACCAGCTCCTGCAGCCACCACAGCTCCAAGAACACCAACAAAGGCTGCCCCAAGAGCATTGATCATGATGATCCATGGCCCTGGATGGTATTTCGTGCACCTTTGTAGCACCTTCTCCTTGTTCCTCACCGCTCTCTTGCCATTTGAATCTGTCTGGGGACAGGCACTGCCTGATTTATCATTTGTTCGTCAATAACAGATCCTTTTTTAGTTCAAAAGCCTGATTGTTTCCCTGCAGCATTTCACAATTCCCTTCCTAATCTGCCTAGGAATTAGGCTGTGCACGCATAGCAGGAAGCCAAAAGCATCTGCCCTGCTGCTAACACAAGAGCCCACCCACACGGAGGATAAGAGCCCTGTTGGGAAGGAAATCCAGAAGATTCATCGAGAACGCTGCATGGGGAAAGGGCTCAAGGCAAAGGCACCTGGAAAGGAGGGGGTCTGAGTGCCAAGAGTGAACAGCTCCCTTGCAGCCTGGCTTTATTTTGCTTTTGCAGCCTTTTGGCAGGATGTGCAAAGGGCTCAAGGAAGGTTGACCTCCCTCCAGCCTCACCATGAGCCTCACCACCCACCCCATCCGATCAGGTCACTGGTTTCTGACCAGTTAACTGGCTCCTTCCTGCAGTCTGGGTGTCTGTGAAGGGTTTTGTGAGGCTGGCAGCAGTGGGCACTCCAGGTCACAGGATAAGGACACCAGGAAGTTCCATCCTGGCCTTTGCTCACATGAGAAAACAAGCAGGAGTTTTCTTGCCCCACGTTATTTCCAGAACATCTTGCACCATCAGTAACACCACAGGAACCTCCTTCAAAAGCTCTTTGATGTCTTTCTCCGTGCTGCTTCTCCCACACATGGAGAGCTCCTTCAGTCCATGGCCAAGCACTCAGGTTTTCCCCATGAGGTCCTTTTGGCCCACGTGATGTGGCTTCTGATGAAGCACAGTGTGTGTCTGTGTTTTGGTGGCAGCTCCTCTTTCTGTGCACATACTCCATTCCCTTGGGATCCTTTGGGTGGGAAATCTCCTCCAGCCTCCACGCTCAGCCCACACCACAGGGGACAACCTTGCAGTGCAGCAGATCCCTCCTCCCTTCCCCAGGGAGGTGCCCAGGAAAGCACAGGGAAAGCACATCTGTGCTCACCCAGTGTGGCACAAAATAATGGAGAGGGGGGAAGGATGCAGTCAGAATATTATGCCTGAATTTTCTATTATTACTATATCACTGTGTCAAAATTGAAAGCAATGTAAGATTTCTCAAGAGGAGCCATCCATAATGCATTGCAGAACTGTGTGTAGGTGTTTTATGAAATGTATTTTATTCAAACCAGTATATACAACACTAACATTATTGAAAGAAATTGAAGGCCCAGTCTTCTCTCCTTAAAATATTCATTATTCATGTTATAGTCCTTTAACAAAAACTAAAGCCAAATACATATTCAATTTATTTTTTTTCCCATTCAGACGTACCTGCTATTCATCTCTGGTGTCCAATGGAGATGAAATGTCCTCTTATTATTCCTGTATTAGCTTCTGACAGTTCAATTTCTCTGAGTGCTGTGTTTGAGACAACCCTTAACAAATAGCCATATAGGTAATTGCTCTGATCCAAATTTCTTGCCAGATCTTTTAGGTCTGATGTAGATCAGAGGCAGTAGGATGTTGACACACTCTGATTCAGCCCTGGCAGCTGCCTCTGTGAGGCCTTTTCTTCTGATAAATATTATTAGAATAACTTTCAACATATGCAGTTTCATTCCTTCCAAATAAGACCTTGCAATCGTATTGAGCCAGAAATGCTCTGCAACCTTGTTTCTGTCTTCATTTCGCATTCACAGAAATTATGAGGATATCCAGTGGGTTGAAATTGTTATTTCTTTTCAGGTGGCTTCTCGGAAGAGAGATCATCTCACCAGTTCATATAACTTCCCAACACCCTGAAAACCTAACGACTGCTGTTCAAAATGTGTTGTGAAATGACTTCATCTCCCAACAGTTCAAGGCTATCCTTCACAGTGTGCTTTTCCTGATGAGATTTAAGGGACTCATTTGACAAATTCCCTCTTGGAAGTCTGTTTCTTGCCTTACTTTATTTTTGCCTCTGAAGCATATTTCAGCCCAAACTTCTGCACTGACAATATTTCTGTTAAGAGCAGCACTTTGAGGTGCTTGGCAAGATTGGGAGTCTCCTGGGCAAAGCACTGTGTGTTCAGCCAGCCAAAGCTGCCTTTCACCAGGTTACAGGCTGAGAAGGCAAAGAAACTCAACAGGAGAGAAAAGAAACTTCACAGTTTCAGGGCAGGGAAACTGAGGCAGAGAGAGATTAAGGGCCACGGTTCTCAGATCGTATCTAGCAATCTAAGGTGCCTAATTATTTCATTTAATGGTGCCTAAATAATTTTTTTTAATGGTGGCTAAATTATTTTCAGGACCTGGACCTCCAATGGGCCATTGTCCCCAGGAAGCTCATAGGGGAGGTGCAGAGTGACACACCAGTGCTCAGTTTTAATCACAGGCTCATTAGCCCTGCTACCGACTGCCATAATTCTGCTTTGTCCCCTTCAGCGGGATTTTGTGCTCCAGAAGATTTTGCCTGTGATGAGTTACTATTGATTTTTCCAGGGCACCATTCATCTTGCAAGCACTTTTAAAATAAATAAAAAAATCCTCAGGATTATAAACACATGTCTGTACCTTCGGACTGCTGAAATCCGAGCTGAAAACGCTCTGTCTCCCACCCAGCCCCTCTCCCTCCCCTTTCCCTTTGTTAGGTGTACCTGCATCTATCAAACAAATGCAACCCTCTGGCACAAGAGCTTAATAACAGAGTCTCCAGAGGGCCAGAAAGACAAAAAGAGACACCCTCGTGGACTGCCTTCACTCCTGCTGGTCCATCCCCACGGTTTGTGTAGGAGGGGTGATCCAGCTGAAAGTGCCTTTAGTGCTAATGGCAAATGATAGGGAGCTGGATGAGATGAAGAAAAAAACCACTTTTCCACTGGGAACAGCACTTAGAGAGATGGAGCACTTACTCCCAGTCCCTGGAGAGAGCAGCTAATGCACATTCCAGAGCACGAGGGAGGAAAACTCTTTGCTTACAGAGAGCCATTCCATGCTCTTGTCTGTGCACAGCTGCAGGTAGGATGTGTTTGCTTAGGAGGACAAAGCCATGGACTAACTTGCTTTTCCTCCCTGTTCCGGTCCAAATGGGAGTGGCAGAAATGTCTGTCTTGAATTGCAATGCAAATATTGAACTAAAACCCCCTATAAACCCCAGTGCTGGTGGGGAAAGCACTAACAGCCCTGGACTGAGAGCCAAGTGTCCATAGCATTCACACACCAAAATAATGCCTGTACAACAACAGTTGTTGTCCTTTCGTGGTCTTCTTTCCCCAAGAATGATGTAGGGACTGCTCTAGTCCCCTCTGTGAAGCAGCAATGCCGTTTTGGTTCCCAAGTGCTGTCACGCTCTATTGTCACATGAGGGGTGCAAGGCATTAGCAAACATGTCAGATTTCATCTGTTACTGTTGGAAGCAAAAAAATGTTGTTTTTCTTAAATAGAAATAAAAAAATTGTGAAGATGGTGTATTCTATCACTCTTTTTTTTTCAACTACCAAAGAGCAGTGGGATACATAAAACTGGCTGGAAGTTTTGTTGTTTGGTTTTCTTTTTTTTTCCCCAAATGGCAATGGGATTTTTGAGACTAACTTGGGAAAGTCTGCTCAGAGCTGCAGGAAGGGCTCATTTGTACAAGAGCAAATGTATCTTCTAAATCTGTCTGTCTGAAAGGAAGTAAAGCTTTAAAAAATAATTAAGATTTCCTGCAAGTGCCTCATTCACAATAGAATTTCATAATATAGTTACATTAAGAGGAAATGAATGCCTCTCATTTGAGGCTATTACCACAAATGAATTAAATGAGCAGGTACCTTTTGGAGACTGCTTTTAAAACCTGGATTCTGCTTACAAGTGGAGCAGTTCCAAGAGGCTCCATTAGTGCAGTGGCACATGAACAAGATGTGTAGTACCCAGGTTCTGGTGCCCAGGTCAGGAAGATACCACTATACAGTTAATGAGGATAGGCTGTGTACACCTCATTACCAGAGGCTTTTGGCAGGGTGAAGCCAGTGGCTTTATGGCACAATAAGCCAAATGAAAAGATGTTGGTTTTGAAATAACAAAGCTGGAGTAGTCCCAGTAGCTCCCAATCTGACCCTGCTGAAATCAACAGAAGAGGAGCACTAAGCAGGTGTCCTGGCCTGGATGGGCACGGCCGGATCTGGCTCTGTTTCTTCTCCAGTCTGCAAAGCAGGTGGGTAAATAGTGTATGGAATCAGGCTATACCTGATTATCTTGGCTAAATATCTTCACTGAATCACACAACTGGCTGACATGAACCACTCTGTATTTAATGAGAATATTTTGGTTTTCCTCTGAGGATCCCAAAGCTCTATTGTCAGGGGACCTTTTTTATTCACTTCATCTCCAATACCAAGGCTGCTTCTCAGTAAACCAAAACCCTGTCCAGGGAAAGGTAAGGATTGCTCCCCGTTCATCCCTGGAGGGATTTAAAAAACATGTCGTTGTGGCACTTGGGGACATGCTTTAGTGGTGGCCTTGGAAGTGCTGGGAAAATGGTTGCATTTGATGTTCTCTAAGGTCTTTTCCAAACTAAATGATTCTGTGATTCCAATATAAACAAATCCTTTTCTTTATGCAGAGACAAACTGTTGGTTAGTCCAGAGAACTATTCAAAGACCCTACCAGAGACACTCAAACATCCTCTGAACATGGTGGTGTGTGCAGGACAGTATAGGTGTACTAATTAGCACCCTTCAGCTCTCTCTTTGTGCTCTCAGGAGGGACAGAGGTTCACAGGGCTGGGCTGGAGTTTGGGGAGGGTCTCCTGTGAGCCTGGATTTCCCTTGGGCACCGGTTTCACCTCACCCCGTGGTCTTGAGCGTGTTCCTGGACCAGGCTGACCAAGCTGGGCTTGGCATGAGGAGAAAGAAGAGTGATGTGGCTGTGCTGAGAGCTGAGAGAGGGGGAGGAAAGGAGCAGAAAGTGTTGCAGGCAGTCCCAGGGGGCTGCAAACCACCTTCCAGAGGCTTTCATAAGGGAAAAACTTCTGCTTTGGGACAGCCACTCCCTCTTTGGCACTGCCAAGCTGCCAGCCCCTGCAGGCTGCCCAGTCCACATTGCTGCCATGGACTGCAGGGACTCTCTTTTTCTCTTCAGATGAATAAATAAACAAAAATCAAGAAGTGGAATGGGAGCCTTTAGTGATAGGAATGCTGTAGTTTTCCAGTGGGACATCATTAGTGCAGCAGTGACTCCACATTCCCCCTGCTCTCATTCCCATCTGCCCCCAGCCCAACTTTACCTGGCACAGTTGGGTGCCCTCTGTGCTGGAAAAACTGGACTCAGGGCTGCCCTAAGGTCTTGCCTTGCTTTCTGGAGCCTGGCATTTCTGGGGAGCAAGGTGGACCCAGCTGGAACTCAGTTTGTTCAGAACAACACTGGAGTTTGTAACAGTAGCTGGGTTGCTTTGCAATAAATTCTTCCAGCTTAAAAATTAATGCCAAGAGTAAATACCTCCTTATGCACTTCTCCTTTGTGTTCAACCCATCAACTTAAGGATTTATAACCTGCTTAAAATTAATATCCAATCTCCTTGCAGCAGCTTCTCGTTATAGTGGGCTTTTGTCTTCATACCTGAACATTTTTTAAATACCATTTGCTGGGTATATGATTTCCTGATAGAAGACATTGAGTCTGCATCTTGTCACTGTTTCTGCAAGGTGATCACTGTATTTCAGCCACGTGCTTCGATATTATCATTAATGTACCAAAAAAGAAGCTAATTCCTTAGCTGTGTCTGCTCAAGACACAGAGGAAAGGCTTTCAAACAAAGGCCAGATAAATAACTAAAATACAGGTTGACATGGAGACCAGTTTATTAGCTCCTCAGTAAGTGCATCTGTAAATAAACATGTCTCTTGTGTTTTCTCAATATTTGAAGAAAGATGATACAGAGAAGGGCACAGAGCCTTCAGCTCCGAGAGGCTTCACTGCTGCATAGTCATGAAATGAAATAAAATAAATATCTAGCTGTTGCTTCTCACTTCAACTATAAACTGTGTGAAAAGGTACATAAGGGCCTACAATCAGTTGTTTAATCAGATTTAAATAATAAAATAACACCACCACCCCCCACAGACACCCAGACAATCTACTTGTGCGTAACTGATATGCTTGATTGGTGAGAATTATGGGCAGTAATCATATTATCATTTCCATTAGATTTTTTGCTTCCACAATTTTTATAACTCGAGTGATTCATCAAGCAGATGAATATACAGACACAGACAAATGCTTCAAAATGGCTTTTTGGAGCTGTTTGTGTTTAATTTGTCACATAACAAGTTCATCTCCACTAATTTTCCACGAGCTGAAGTTGTTATTACCAACACATAAGCACAAGAAATACCATGGCCATGGAGCAGACAGGGGAGAAGAAAGCAGGGATGGGAAAAGGAGGGTGGGAAACCTGTGGTAGGAAGGGGGCAGTGTGAGAGGAAACGAGTAGGAAGAATCCTTCCAAAGGAGAGGGATCAGGGATTTCACAGCTGATTCTTGCAAACTGGGAAGGATCTGGTGCAGAGGAGGCAGTGACAGCAGCTGGGCAGGGGACACAGAGTTTCCTCAGCTGTGAAGACTTGGGGGTCACATCACACGTCACTGGAAAGATCAATCCCCCAGACCGATAACAAAACCACTGCTTGCATTGAGGGCCTTTAAAGTCAGAGCCAGTGATGATCCCTTACACCTCAGAGAGGGATGGAGCTCAGCAACTGGAAACAAACAGTCACAATGCTTTCATCATCTTTTGTGAGAAAAACTCCTGGAGCATTATTAATTTCTGATGGTACTTGCAATCAGCAGAGCTCATTCATTTTTTAAGTTTCACTTAGTTGCCGTGAATGGAGCTGTTTCTCAGCTGGGTAGCTGCATTCATTTTGCAATAATGGTATTTGTTTGACATGTGAGAAATTAACAATGCAAATGCCTCCATGTCTTCGTAGCACATTTAAAATAAAATATCTCCTCACGCTGGATTGATGGCATGACTGTAAAAAGGGCTCCGTAATAGCCGAAACATTTTTCAAAAACCATTATAATGTGAGTCACTGGGAAGGGATGGGGTTGTCTCTTGGGGCCAAGCTCTATCCACACTGTCCAAAAAACAAGAAAAAAGGAAGGCTGGGAATCATTGTGTGAATTTGTGCCATGGTTTTATCCCTCCTCATGGGGCATGTCTCCTGGGGCAGGCTGCAGTGATGGATGCAGACCCACATCTGCTTCCTCCTGGGCAGCAGTGGTGGCTTCTCCTCTCTCCTCATGACAATGGTGCCACCAGAGGAACCCTGGACACTCTAATGCTGGCCACTTGCAGTGTTCAGTTTCACGATTCAGGTTGCTGAATTTGAGAATTCAGAATATTAGAGGTGTACTGAGAATAAATACGGTGGGGTTTACCCTCGTGTTTACAAATAGAAGTCTAGGAAATGTTTAACAAATTCTAAGAGTGGAAAAAGAGAAGAAAAAGAAAAAGCAAATTGCAGGCACTGTGCCTACAAAACCATGTAATTATTTTGAAGCAAATGTAATTTTTGTTTTACTCTGGTGGTGGAGGCTGAAAGTTGTCTGTCACTATAGAGAAATAATAATGCACTATTTTCCTACCCTGGCTGACAGGAGGGCCCACACAATTCCTCCTGTACATCTCTCTGTTGACCTTCTGTTTCTGTAACCCATCTATGTCTGCTCATGTCTGTGTTTTCTTTGGCTCATAACCAGGAGGAAAACCCTTTCTTTACAAGCCATTGATAAATTGTCATTTACAGGAGGCAATGACTTCCTTAAAAATTTACATAATGTTTTCACTGGTCATTTAGGTTTGTTGCATATTATATTAAACCTTACATGGCACGTTTTTATTATGCATTAAGCCTCAAATAGTATTACAAACCCACCAGCCTCACTGGCATATTTTCTATTTCCTGCAATTTAATTGTGTTGCATGCCAAGGCAGCTCATGAGCTTCAGAAAGTCTCATTACTAAACTGGGATGTTAAACTGGTGGTTTCAGATCACTTACATTAAATAAAATGGACACATGGTATTGCCAGTTGGCCTGCAAGGACTGAGGCCATGGGAAAGGGCTTCAAAGACAGACTGAGGGGCAGCCCAGCTTGAAGAGAGCTTTAAAGCCTGGCTTCAGATCTTCCTTCTGCCTCACAGGCACTGCATCCAACATATTTATATCCATCTGGATATAGATATAGACACAGAGAATGAGGCTGCAGCCTCCAGAGATTGCCTCAAGGAGGTTCCCTTAGGGCAGAGGCATCAAACCAGCTGTAGGGGGGAGCTAGAGCTGGCACAACAGAGCTGTTGTCAGGATGAGCAGGGGAAGAGAGGGCTTTGGGAAATTGCTCCTTCTTTCCTCTGTATGTGGGTCACCGGGGGCAGTAAATCAAGCGAGGCCACCACTGATTGCTGATGTCACCCAAGATCTACTTCAGGAGCCATTAAGTCGATTGAAAGGCTCTCATGGATATCAGATGGCTTTGAGTTAGAGCCCAAGGTCAGGTTTAGCTTAAGTTTACCTGGCAGTGTGATTTGTACTCGTGGAAGTAACTGGCCTCAGTAACAAGTGCTGAACTGTCATGGATCGGCTCACTGCCCAAATTAACTTGCTCAGCTGGACTTTCAAATAAAGCTGTTTTAAGAATGCAGTGTAGCATAGAAGGCAATTTGTTTCCTTAAGATTTAGCACCAAATGCCGACGTTGATTTGGATTCTAGAGAAGGCAGCAACTGGCAAAGTGGGTAATTTGAAACTTAACATACTTCTTTTCCCGGATAACATTAAAATTAGGTGCAAAGTGCTACTAATTTGTCAATCATTCCCCGTGTAATTTTATTCCTCCAAGAAAATTGCCTGGGAGAGCGTTTCCTTTTTCCTTCATCTCCTTTCACTGCACTGTTCATTTGACTGGATCGTGGCTCAGGCAGGAGAGCAGCACCCTCACACCCACCTTCCTGTCGCCTCCCATCACACCAGCTGCTGCCTCCAGCTGACATCTCTCTCTTGCCATCTGCAGAATAGCTCTGTAGACAGGGTGAAGATAAAAGGACAACTGAACAAGCCTTCCATCCAAAAGATAAACTCTGATTCGTACCTGCAGCTAAAATATTCTTAGCAGGGGAAGGAGTGGAATTATCCCAACACCTCAAAGAAAAAGTGGTTCTGCTGTTGTTTCCCAGGATGTACCAGACATGGCACGAGGCAGCCTTTTCTGGTGGAGTTTCCCCCTCGTGTCTATAGCAAAGGATGTTTGGATGGGTTTCTGATTTAGAGGCATCCAAAGTAATACACGGAGCAACCTAAGCCTGAAACAAAACACAACAGTTCTCAGAGTTTGCCAAAAAATGCTTCCATTTGCACCAATTCCATGGAGCAGTTTGGAAAGGTCCCTAAAATCTGAGCCCAAGTTCCAGGGCTGCATTTCATGCACGCTCTGCAGAGGGTTCAGATAGCTCCCTGCTCGCCTCAAAATGAATTCATGTCAAACAAAACCAGAGGGCTGGATGAAGCTCAGGGTCATGTCAAGCTACTCAGGGAAAACCTGTGCTAAGCAACCTTGCTTTCCAACCTGAACAAACAAATGTAAGGAGTGTTTAACTGATCCACCCTCTGGAATTGCAAGACATCAGCCTACAGTAATGTGTAATTGTGTGAGAAGGTATTTATCCACGGCTCGATCAGAAGTTCTGCTCAGAATTTCAATGTACCAGCATGTTATTTACAATTCAAGCCCTCTAAGCCAAGCCTGATAGCAGCTGTCTTCTCTCAAATGCAGGAGCCCTGGCTTTGTTGTGGTGGATTGATTTCTCCCTGAGAGTGGCCAACATCAGCTCAGGGTTATAATACCCCGGTCTGCTACTATAGTAACAGGTGTGTGATGCTACAAAGGGAGGGATGCAAACACTGGAGATGGAAGAGCAAGGCAAATTCCTTCTGAACATTTTATTCCTTTTATATTCCTTTATGGCCTGAGTTTTGTGTGTTCTGTGGAGTGCCTAGGTAGGATGCAGGGTAAAAATCACCCCTAAAATTTAGCACCGAGTTTGGCTTCTTGATCTCTCAGCAGTGGTGGTGGGGTGTCATCAGCTGATTGCACTCTGCATGAAACAGCATTTCTTGTCATAAATTTAGCTGCCATTAATGTCTGGGAGTGACCTCATGTTTCTTGTGTTATGAGGTATTCAAAAAAGGACTCCAATTAGTCAGTGCTACACTCCTCAGGCTTAATCCCTCTCCCGGAGAGGTCCTGGCTGCTCCCTGCCTGGGGCAGGCGAATGATGAGCACAGAGATGTACTAAGAAGCTTGTTGTGGCACCATGAATACTCTTAACTCATGAAATATCGAGGGGTTTTTTAAGAACAGAAGTAAGAAAAATATAGTGATGTTAAATCACTAGAACTCCAAACAAATCTCCCTAATTCTCCTTCTTTCTAGGACTTGGTTACTTCCTCCATAAGCCAGCATTTATCAAGAAAATACAGACTTTTAGGTTGGTAAATTTGTCAAAAAAGGGCAGGCTTGATTCTCCCCTTTCCCTCTTAGAGTCTCCAACATCCCTTTATGGAAAGACAGATCTCTTGATGGAATTCCTCCCAGCTGCTGCCTGTCCATAACCTGCAGAGAAGGAGCCACACTCAGGCAGACCTCATGTGCCCTCAGCAGGAGCTATTTCTGCAGCAGGAAGAACAACATCGCTCCATTTTCAGCCATTGGATCTACCCTCCAGCTCTGGCACAGAAGGGAAAAGAGAAAAGGGGGAGAAAAAACCCTCAAGTTTTGACTTTTAAAATGAGCAAATTGATGTGGAAGTCACAGATGGTGAATAAATATGGGGCAGAGAATTGTCATTTGGCAGCCAGTTCTCCTGACCAATTTAAGAAGGATATGCCGTTATCTAGTTTGGTTCAGGGAAAATAAATTCTGGGCAGCAGTTAGCCATTTAAGAGGCTTCATTGTTACATAAAATATATTTGGGTTTGATACAAACACAATTAATTCAGCTTTCTAATATTGTCCTTGAACCAAATCCAAAATATGTGTTGTGAACATTTATTCTTTTATGTCATTTATTGCTTCCAGGTTCTTTTCTGAAGGCTTAGATTTAAAAAGGGATTTGCAACAAACAAAGAACATTTGGGGTGACTTCAGCTGGTGCAGCAAACTCCATTCTTATGCGCTGTTTTGAGATGTGCCTCTAAATTATCTGACAAATGATATGTTCCAAATTAAGTCCCTCATTACCAGTGCTTTTCTATTGCTTAGTGCGGCACAGAATTCTTCATTATTGTCCCGCTGTATTTTGGGGACTTATTAGGCTTTGCTTGTTGGGTCTAGCAATTGAAGCAGAGCATTGGGATCAGGCGTAGCACAGCCAGTGCTCTGCCAGCCAAGGCACTGAGCAACTGCACTCCAGGCTCAGGTTTGGCTTCCCAAGTGACAGCCTTTGAGGAGAAAAAGACCCTGTGAAACACCGTCCAGATCTCCACCCCTCCTGGTCCAGAGGCTTCTCCTCTCCCAGATCTCCACACAGATCACCTTGGGTTTGTTTAGATCATTTGTGTTTCAGCTGCTGATAACAAAGGATATGGCAACTGAAAAATAGGGTTTTTTCCAGGTGAAGAAGTAGCTTGTTGTCCCCAGTCTCCTCCTTCTGGGACTGTAGTGAGGTGAGGAGCCTTTTAGCAGGAGAGGTCTTGCTCTGCACCAGCTGTCTGCAGTCCCTGCTAGCAAGTGCCACCAGGGCCATCCTCAGTTCCCCTGAAGGCAACCTCTGTGCCACCCAGATGGCACCAGCCACCACAAATAAGGGATCAACCCTGCCTTCCCTTCCCAGAGATTTGTCTGAGTCAATGGCTTCTGTCAAATCCTGTTTTCCAGCAGAGCCCATAAAACTTTCCACGGTTCTCAGGCCAGTTATGGCATCAGGTTTGTGTGAGTCCAGTTGGCAGCTACTGACACAACAGATGACAGAGGGGAAAATATCCCACCTCCACTTAGACCTCAATCCCCTCCTCCTTATCCCTGGAACTTTAGGGAGAGAAAGGAATTGGGCACAAATATTTCATGGCTATGCTTGGGCTCCCCATCACCGTGTGGAGTGAAGCTCTGCTGCAGATCCCTCTGTAACCAAACCCAAGCGAGATTTTTAAAACAAATTATCACAGCCTACTCTGCCACACATTATCCCTCATCTGGTGGAAATCAGCAATGTTCGTATCATCGCTGACTTGCAGAACACATCCCTCCACCCCAGACGCAAATGTTAATTAGTGAGATTTCTGCTTCAAATTAGGGACGCCAGAGCACTTTGAGATTCACACATGAAAAGAGCCACAGAGGCCAAAGTGTTACTGTTCCCTTTGGTCACGGTGTTTGAAATAGATATCCTTTAATAGCTCTGTTTTCTGCGAACAGGTAGTTCTGTAAAGGAGCGCCGGTGCCCGATCTCCCTCAGAAACACAAGAAGGCAGGAGCAGAGCCCTTTGAATCTCCAAAATTACAGCCCTGCTCAGGGGAGGGGGAGTGGGGTGTTAACCAGTTTCAAAATGCACATATGAACCAGAGAGATTAGGACTTTTCAGAAGAGCCTTCAATGAGAATCCTTTTCAAGTCTAAGATACATATCTAGTTCATTCACTATCTCCAGAGATGAAAGCGACTGCTGATTGTATCTTCTCTGCTCCCCACGTTATCATATCAACGATAAAAAGACCAGTCAAGCTCCTGGCTTTGGAACTCATAATGCAATTATTAATATTTGCCTGGTTTTTCCTCCCTTAGATGAGTGTGCGTGTGCCTGAAGGAGAGCTGAGGAGGGCAGGCAGCTGGGATGGAGAGGGCACCAGTGCTGCCAGTCCCACCACACCCTGCAGAAACGCACCTATGGTGGGAAAAGGCAGCTCCTGCCCCTCAGGGTTCCTGTGGCAGGTGCTAAGGGGAGTGTTCTGTGCTCCCTGGACTCACATGGCTGCAGGAACCAGGAGACAGGGAAGAACAGAACATCTCCTCGAGTGCTCAGCCTTGGAACACACATCAACCCACACAGGTGAGGCAGGGTCGCATCCCTCCTCCCCAAAACCTTCAGGGATTCCGGAGCTCGTGGCATTCACAAAATGCCTCAGGAAGCCGTGTCAGGGAACTGCTATTGTGGCAGGCAGTGTTAATCATCTCTGCAGGATCTGGAAGGGCAGGGAATGCTGCACACAATGGCAAGGAGACGGGGAGATGTGTGTCGTGCTGCTTCCATGAGGCAAGGTGAGAAAAGTGCCTTCTGCACTGAAGAAATAACAGTAGTTAGGATTAATTGCAGGTTCAGAACTGGGGAACCCCGCTGGGTTATACACATATGGCAGGCGCTTTCCCCGCTTTGAGGATGCAGAAAGGAAAACATGAAAGAGGAAAAGTTGCTGGCAAATGCACACCGGGATGGATAAAAGCAACAGGGAAAAATAACTTTCTGAAAGCGCCATCAGATTTTCGAACTGTAAAGACTTTTTGTTTTGAAAACAAAAAGAAATCTATTTAGAGTTCAAAATGCAATGTTCACTGTGTAAACTTATGACAGGGCATTACACACCTGCAAGTGAAAATGCTCGCTCTGGATGTCACATGCTTGTCACTGCAGATTAGAGAAGGTCAAACCAACTAACCTGGCTCACCCTGAACTGGTGTTCACAGAAATGCATAAACTTACAGTCACTTTTGCAGGAACTAAAGGAGTATTTTTCTTTATTTCGGCTTCTTCAGCCCCTGTAGTTGTGACCAGCCAGCTCAGAAAGACAAAAGTCAGGCTCTGTTAAATCCAAGAGTATAAATGAAGGGTGAGAGAAAAAGATCCCTCTTTATAAAGATGCTATTAGGTGACCAGAAATCCTGTCTCAACCATTGTCTTCTACACTCAGCACTGTGATAGGTTCTTATTTAATGAATAAGACACATAAGTGAAAAACTGCCTTTTTGACATCCTGAGGTCCCACTTCCCATCCAAGTGCAACTTGAAACGTGCTGTATGTGATTCCCCACTGACAAAGAAGTATGGCATTCACCTTCTTTAATGTTACAAAAAACTGATTAATGCAAGGTTAAACAAATTACTCACTACAATCACTTTGCCTAGTTGTAGAACATTCTTTCAGCTAGCAGAAAAAACAGCTACTTTGAATATCAACCATCTGTTTACTAACTATTTATCAAAAAGTTTCAAGGCTTTCCAAAAAAATTGCGATTTCAATTAATAATACAGAATCAGGGAATGGTTTGAGTTGGAAGGGACCTTTAAAGGCCCTCTAGTCCAGCCTCCTGCCATGGGCAGGGACACCTTCAACTGGACCAGCTTGCTCAGAGTCCCTGAGATTGCAGTCAACAGCTATACTATAAATTGTCCATCCTACCAGAATTAATTTATTTTTTTAAAACATACCTTCATATCCGCATTGGACATTTTAAATCCCCAAGCTGCACATGGCTCCCACTGTCCTGCCCTGCCTATGTGAGCATTTCAGCTAATTCCTACCCCTGTGAGCATGCTGTGGGACAGTCATGGCTCAGACACACACCTGTCTGCTCCAGCAGTCCTGCCAAACCCTTCCTGTGCTTTCCTGCTCTCCAGAGCACTCTCTCTTTTAGTTCTCTGCTCAGCAGAAGCCAAGAGGCACTTAATACCCCCTCGTTTGGCACCTTCACTCTGAGCTGCCTATTTCAGGCTGCCAATACAAGCACAGAGGCTCCAAACTGCCAAGAATTCTCTCCCTTGTGTGCAACTCGCCAGCCAGAGGCAAAAGCATGAACTTTGGGGATTATCTAGAGGGAATGTTCCAGGAATTTAGATTTTAGCCACAGCAGGAGGGCCATACATCATTAAAGCTGCCTCTCCTGCCAATGTAAAAAGCAAACATCAATGATTTAAATCACCATTCCCCAGTGTCTCATTTAAATCACTTGGACGGAAATCAGTCCACCTTGTCACTGGGGAAGAGGTAGAAATGGAAGTTGTGGATTCATAACTCCCAGGTCAATGTTCTGTATGGGATGGGGACCAGGTGACAATAAATCCTGCAAGGCACAGTATATACTATGTGATTTTATGATGTGTGGTACTGATAAAACTTGGTTCCTACAGTTGCCTGTGGTGTGTTTGGTGCTTTTGTGGTCTGTGTCTATTGACTAAAGCTTTTCCTGCATTCAGTATATGCAAAATCATGCTCTTTGCTGTCTTCAAAGGGTTAACTTCATTAACCAGCCTTGTGTGAGCCCTCTCATGGAGTCTTTCTGTCTCTTTTTTTTTTCTTTAACTGACCAGCTTATTCTCCAGAATCCCATACAAGATACAGGGGTGGCATTGGCATTTGCTGCAGTGGGGGCACACTCAGAGCCACACAAGCTCCAGTGGCACCTTCCCAGGAGCAGCTCCACCTGGACACAGCCATGTACACATCTCAGGAGGTTCTGTGCAGCCTGTGAGATGCAGGACCCAAACCAGCATCTGTCCCACATCACTAAACCCTTGTTCAGGGCAGGTGCATTAGCAGAAGTGCCTCTGCCACAGGAAATCTACTCTTTGACTGGAGAAGCCTAAAAAAGGTTGGCAAAGGGAAGAAATGCTGCTGTGTTTCTACAGGTGAGCAACTGATTCAGACGAAAAACCCAGCCCAGTCCACACAGAGTCAGCCCAAATCCTTATTTCCCTCCAGCAGGCAGAGCTCTGCCAGCTCACTGGCACACAGACATGTTTAAATTGGTTTCAATTTTTATGGCTGTACAATAACCAACAAACAGCAGAACCTGCCATGTAACAGAGATGCTTTGGCTCCACGTTTTCCTGCCTGTTTTGATTGTTTGAAAGCAGTGGATTTTATTGCCTGTTTTACCTATAGAAAGAGACAGCATTTAGCACTCAAAAAGGTACCAGAGCCCAGACCCAGGTGAATGCTTTGTGTGCAGGCAGCTGCCCACGTTCTGATGACCTGTTTGACACTTGCAGCAGTGCAGGGAGGGGGGGGTTGAGAGGTGGCAGCTGATTTCAGTCTCAGTGGCATCACATTCTGAGCATGGACACTCACACAAGGGGCAGCTCCCATCTCTGCTCTCTGGTGACCAACTATAGGACCTGATTTAATGGGTGGAGCTGTGTCAGGGGAGGTTTAGGCTGGAAATCAGGAAAAGGTTCTTCCCCAGAGGGTGGTGGGCACTGACCAGGCTCCCCAGGGCAGTGGGCACAGCACCAAGCCTGACAGAGCTCCGGGAGGGTTTGGACAGCACTCTCAGGTACATGGGGAGATTGTTGGGGTGTCCTATGCAGGGCCAGGAGTTGGGATTCGGGATCCTTGGGCGCCCTTTCCATCTCAGGAGGTTCTGTAATTCTATAGTTCTAAGTGCTGCTAAAAAATTTTCCTGGCTTCTGAACAAATAAATTAGATGTATTAAAAAAAGAGAGAGAAGAGGAGAGGACATAGTCCCTCCTGCTCTTCAGAGTAGGCTGGGAAGAAACACTCAGAGATAGCACAGACAGGCAGGTACTATAATAAGGATCTGCTTTGTCTGCAGATTCACTTAAGAGGCTCAGCTCCTATGGACTGATTTCAACCTCTACTTTTTAAAGTAATAACAGCTCATTAATGAGGATTTTACTTTCTATTAGGGGATACAACTGGCTCTATTTAGAGAGTCTCCAAGCCATGCTTGCTTTCTTTGTCCCACTCAATGCTTTTCTCTCTCAAATCTTTGCCAGTGGTCAAAGGCAAAAAAATTATTCCTATTTGCATTATAGCAAGGGCAGTGATATTATACTTCTTTCAAAAGACCCTTTTACAGATATCCATCTGCTTTTCTAATGATTTGAAACACAGAAAGAAGTTGGGAGCTGGCAAATGCCCAAGATTTGATCAGTCACAGCATGGGGAAGGGCTTGAGCAAATAGCTGGTGCCTTAAATGTCTGCATTTAAGTTTCTGCTTTACTACTGAAGTGGCAGAAAATCCTACCAGCCCTCCCAGTGCCCTGTCCTGAGCTTCAGGGGCTGCCACCTTGGAGTGGTTTGACCCTGGCTGGACACCAGGTACCCACTAAAGCCACTCTCTCCCTCCCCTCTGCAACTGGACAGAGGAGAGAAAATACAATGAAGGATTCATGAGCTGAGAAAAGAGCTGGGAGAGGTCAATTACTGTTCATCACCGTGGGCAAAACAGAGTCAAAGCGGGGATATTAATTAAATTTATTATTGACAGGATCACAGCAAAAGAGTGAGACATGAAATAATCTTAACAGCACCTTCCCACCACCCCTCCTTCCTTCCAAGTTCTATTTCTTCCCCCCAAGAGGCGCAGGGAGATGGAGAATAGGGGTTCTGGTCAGTTGTTTCAGGGTTGGAGTCCTTCCCCTGCTCCCTGTGGGTTCCCTGCCACAGGAGACAGTCCTTCACAAACCTCTCCAGTGTGAGTCCATGCCATGGACAACAGTTCTTCACAAACTGCTGCCACATGGGTCACTTTTCCACAGGGTGCAGCCTTTCAGGCACAGCCTGCTCCACTGTGGGTCCCCCCCAGGGCAACAGGTCCTACCAGGGAAAACCTGCTCCAGAATGGGCTTCTCTTCCCACTGTCTCACAGTCCCTGCCAGGATCCTGCTCCATCCTGGGCTCACAGCCTCTTTTGAGCATCCATCTGCTCTAGCATGGGCTTCTCCATGGACTGCAAGTGGATCTCTGCATCCCAATGGTCCTCCAAGGGCTGCAGGGGCACAGCTGCTCCACCATGGGCTGTCCCAAGGGCTCCAGGGGTCCCACAGATCCTGTACCTGGAGCAGATCCTGTACCTGGAGCAGATCCTGCCCCTCCTTCTGCACTGACCTTGGTGTCTTCACTGTGGTTCACTTGTTCTCACTCCACTCTTCCTCTGCTGCAATTTACATCTGCACAATGACTTTCCATTCTCAAATATGTTATCCCAGAGTCATTACTGTCATTCCTAATTGGCTCAGCCTTGGCCAGAGGCAGGAAGCCCATCCAGAGCCATCTGACATTGGCTCCACCAGACACAGGAGAAGGTTCTGGCAACTTCTAACAGAAGGCACCCCTGTAACCCTCTCCACTACCAAAAACCTGACCACAGAAACCAAAGACCTCTTCCCAGAACACTGAAGGCCTGCTTGGTTAGATATGGAAGGGTAAGTTTTGTGCTGAACATGTTCAATTTGTGCATCTCCCAGACCCTGAATGACTGACCAACAACAGTCAGTGCATTTCTGTGCCTTTGACGTGGGGAAGGGCTGGAGTGTGCACATGCCTTCTCCTGTTTTCCTGGGAACACAGGCCCTTTCACCTCTGTAGCATCATAAGGGATCAGTATAGAAATAAGAGATCAAAGAACATTATGGGAAACAAATGGTGGGTAGTGAGGAGTCTGCGTAAGAAAAAGAACATGAGGAAACATGATAGATTCATGCTGAAACCTCTGAAGATGGGAATAAGAGGGTAAAACAGAAGTCTACAGAAGGATATGAATATAATTGGGCTATGGCTGAAGCTGTGAGATCTGTTAAATTGAATTTCTGTTTGGTATAACATTCCTTGTATATGTTAATCGCTATGTGCTCCAGCAGCCTGATTTAGTGTTATTATCCAAAAGGGTTTCTTAGCTGCCTTTGTCATAGGAAGATTACAAATTATTCCAGATAAGTAATGAAACTAAAGACCTTTAAAACTAATTGGCCATTGTGCAATCCTGTTAATATCCTTTCTTGTCTAACAAAAACCAAGAAGGCAATTAAGGGCAAATACCAAAAAATCTGTACCTGGTCTCTTGCATGAAAATATGATTTATACACCCCCAGATTTTCCCATCAGGAGAAAAAAAAGGCAAATGTTCATCCACAGACATGGCCAAGGAAATTCTAGCTCATAGCTGAAGCTGGGAACGGTTGGAGATACACCCTCTCCTAGGCTTACTAGAGAAAAAAAGGGAATTTCCATAGGGTCTCCATACTGAGTGTGGAGTTCTGGTCTTTCTTGAGCCTCGCCAAGCCTGAGCTGTAGGTTCCTTGGAGGTACAGCTGCTTGCTGACAGCCTGGAGAGGGTCAGACCAGCCCAGGAGAGCCTTGGCCAGACATGAAATGGGTTTGCAGGACCTGGCTGTGCAAACCTGCCGTGACCCCGTGGCAGCTGCTCAGGCTCCAGCAGAAAAGGCAAAACCAAACCCTGGAAAGTGCTCCAAGGCCCTCTGGACCTCCCAGTCATCTCTAATCAATCAGGTCCCAGCTGCTGCTTGATGTTAATATTAATAATCACTGTCATAATGAGTTGGCATCGTTTGCATTATGTTCATCCTTAATCCCAGTCCTTAAAGTCCTCAGTGTTGCATTCAAATGGAGAAAATAGGCAAACAAATGATTGTGCAATTATTAGTAAGTGGGATCTGGGGAAATCAGCCCATCAGGCTGCTGCAAGGCTGGGATGGGCAAACACCACTCCAGGTGATGGGAGCCAGTGATGGCTGGGGATACTCATGGCATTTGTTCAGCCTAATGCTCAGTTTTACTGGGGCATTAATTCATAACACCATTTTCTGAGGCAGTTCCTTGATCTCGACAATCTTTATCCCCTCTTTTACCTTGGTGTGTTACCTGCTTTGTTCGTTTGTGCAACGGCTTTAATCTCTCCTAGAGGACTTGTGTCAGCTGTTAGATCTTTGCTTTATTTAATCCTGTGTTTCATGTTCACTTGCTCAGTTAAAAGTGGGCTAGAGTCAGCCTAACATTTAGGAGAAGCAAGTCCTTCAGTCTCATTGCCAAGCTCTGTCCTCCAGCCAGGAACACTTCCCTGTGCTGCTTTCCCAAGCTTGAGGTTTCAAATCCATGTTTGTCAAACCACAAAGCCAGATTTGAACTCCATCCTCGTGGCTTACATAGATGCAGCAGCAATTCACACACCTGCATTTACCTGCAGGGTACAGGGGCAGGAGTGCAGCTTTGGGGTTCTCATCCTGCCCCAAAGGCTGTTCCCTGCAGTGTGGGAGGAGAGGTGATGGCTCAGGGACATCACCCCATGGGCTGGCTCTGGCCATAGAGGGCCCTGATGAACCACCCAGCTCTAGCTGGCAGAAATCACCTGCAAGGAGAGGGATTTTTCCTTTTGTAAATGAGGCAAGGCAAGATAAAAGAAGAGAGATTAAGCTAATACCTCTGCTAGGTCTTTAAAGTTGCCTGATACAACCTGCTTTTTTGTTTCATAGCCCCAAGCCACAGCAGCCCCCTCCTGAGTCTGAAGCATTTGTACTTGATTTGAAGTGCTGTGTCTGCCTGTTGGGTAGACTGGCTAATCCTTCACCTGCAGGAAGACATCTCTGTGATGGTATGGCAGCATCTCCATGAGCTTCTTATCCTAAACAAATCCTGGAAGACCTGTTTCTTCTTAAAACACAGAATTGGTCCTGAGAGCCCAAAAAAACTAAGAGCTGGGAGAAGGAAAGAGCAAAATAAATGCCAAGTGTTGAGGAAAATTGTTTCTTTTGAGTGGGGGGCCTGTGAAGCATTTGGGGCAACTTCCAGCAGGAATTGCAGCCAGATGAAATTTGCCCTTTTTTTTTTTCCCCAAGAAAACTAAATCCACCCAGATTTAATAGGGCCTTGTGGATAAATATTTCTCCCTAATGTTAAAGTGCTTTTCATGTCTGCAGTAAAAAGCCACCCATTCCTGCTGCTGTATCAGTGCCTGGGCAGCACCTCTTGGCTACTCTAGTGTTCAGTCAGCCAGTGCCTTACAGAGAGATTGTCCCTGCTCAGAACCCAGGTGGGCATTTCTCTCCAAAGATAGACATTGTCTTTAATCAATTATTGCTTTTTACCAGGCTGCATTTTCCATGCGAGGCAGCAGCTTCAACCTCCCCAGCAAAAGGGATCCTAGGAAAGCTCATTTAAATTTCAAGGATCTCTTAGGGATAGTTGCTAATGGTTATGCTAATTGGCATAGGGTCTGAGTGACAGTTATGTCCTGGAATGATTCGCAAATCACATTTTCTTGGAGCTTATTAGCAGACTCATTAACTGTACAACAGTACATTACTTTCAGAAATTCAGATCTAAGCAGAAAATTAAAATTATTTGCTAAGTGACCTAATGAAATTGAATAAAATGTGCTGAGAAAGTGAAATCTGAGGTATATCAGGACTCCAGAATTTGGATAAAAATAATCTCCATTTGCCATGGATGTTCCCCCCTCCTCTGGGAGTAGCTGTGCCCCAGGTGAGCCTCACTTAGGAACCTCTTTAGATATGAAAACAAATGAACTCAAATGAACAGCAGCAAAACCCATTTTACTGCAGGCTCAGCCAGGACTTTATCTGGTGATGCATCTGGTGGTCCCTCCTCCACATCTCAGTGTCTCCTGCCCTCCAAAACTCCCCATGCAATCAAAAACCCAAACAGCTGCCCTTTCCTGCTTCCTTTGGCAGAGGTATTTACAATAATTGTAAAGGCTTTGAAATCAAAGGCAGTCTGAGAGGGAATGAGATGCCAGGTATTTAGTTTTACTTACAGGTGAGAAAGGAGACACTGTGAAATCTCCAGGCTAGTTAAGAAGGTACCCAATCTTCCTCTGTGTGCACAAGATGTTTCCCAAACTTCCCAAAATTCACTTGTAAAACAGTTTAATGCACATATATTTAATTTTTTTACACAACTCTCAGGGTTTCATGCTATTCAAAAGTGTACATTTAAGTATATACATGTACTGCCACACATTTGTTCACTGCCAAGTCTTAGAAGGAAGGGGAATCTGATTTATGACTGTGTGTGAGCACTTGTATAACCCAGATGCTCCAAATCCAAGTTTGCTGGGAGGCAAATCCTCATATATTTAATAATTAACCATGGGAAATCAAACCTACATCAGCACCTGATGATGCACCACACAGCATTCCCTGAAATTTATGCCCCCCAGATCAGACTTTTGAGTGCCAGGTATGAAATTCCTACCACCAATTCCACCTCCTTAATCAGAGGATCAGGGAATGGTTTGGGTTGGAAGGGACATCAAAGACCATCTCATTCCAAGGCAGGGGCACCTTCCACTAGGTCAGTCATTCTGTTTTGTTTCTCTCTTTCTTGACTCTCCAAGTACACCAGCAAGCAAAAGTCTTTTAAGGGACTTGAAAGTCCTTTTTGAGGCCTTCCGTTCAAAAATCACTGGGCTGGATCAGTTACACCCCCCAAGGCACACACAGCTCAGAAATTCCTGCTAAACTTTCAAGGAACCTGCTCTTCACCTCAGATTAAGAATGAAAACATGGAGGTTTTTGGTTCTGGATTTTACTGAGAACTCTTTAAATATCTCAACTTCATAAAACCTCGAGCTGCAGCAGAAATAACCGATGAGTGTACGGCTTTCTTGGCACACTGAAGTGCTTCCAAATTTCTCTCCAGTTCCCTGTTTCTCACAGGCATTGTTACATTTGCAATTTATCTCAGGGTGAATAAAACACATTCTGGTTCGTGACACTTTTTGCTTGGATTTTTTGACTTGTTAAGGCACATCGCAGCAGGTCCTAAATAGAATCCAGGGGAATATTTTTTCACTAAAGAAATCTCAGACCAAAGGAAACTATTTAAATTTAAATGTGTTTGTCAACCCCACAAAACTTTGTTTTACAAAAGCAGCAATCTGATAAGATTGCAGTGATCCACAACGAAAGACAGAGCTTTTTTATTCTTGAACTGGAACTTCAAAAGAACAAACTTTTGAAATAAAAGGTTTTAGACAACAGAAATTAGAATTAAATATTTTGATGCCATGGAAACAATCACTTCACATGATAAAAATACCTTCATTTCTAGTGCTTTGGAATTGAAATGCCTGAACTTGTGATGCTCTGAGTAAATGGGAAAATCTGTGTTCTTCAAAAACATTGGGGTTTTTAAAAGTTCCATATTTTTAGTGTTCAAGTATAACATTTCACTCTGATCCATGGGGTTTTTAAAAGTTCCATCTTTTTAGTGTTCAAGTATAACATTTCACTCTGATCCATGGTCTCCTTTAAAAGACAATAGAGCTGCTCCAAAAGAGTCCCTGCAATTCATGAACACCACCCCAACCTTTCCTATCACAGAGTTATAACTTGGCCCCATGAAGATAATTTCTCTTAATTATAACTCTATTCAAGTCCAGAGACTGTGTTTTTATCTCGGCAGGTCCTTTGACAGCTTTTCCTCAAACTACAGTAGAAATGCTGTTTTCATCCACATATTATTAATTTTCAAGGCCAGGTTGGACGGGGTTTGGAACAACCTGGTGTAGTGGAAGGTGTTGGAATGAGATGGTCTGTAAGGTTCCTTTCTATGATTCAGTGACTCCCCCTGCCAGAATTGAGGCAGCCCCAGCCTCCCTGGGTATGGTGACCTGTGCCAGGGCCTCACCACCCTTCCAGATATCTAATCTCAACCTGAGCCAGTTGGAGTTACCAACATAGATGGACACTGCCTCAGGATCCAGACATTCCCCAAGCAGGGCTGGATTGAACATGAAATTTTTGCCAAAGGTTGGTCTGACTTGCTATCAAAAAGAGGATCAAAGCCAAAACGTTTGGCTGCAAGTCTGAATTTTCCTGGTGCTCCGAGAGCTGGACCTGGAATTTCTGCTTGATGTCTCCTCACTGTGAGCAAAGAGCAGCCCAGAGGGTGGCCAGAAGAGAACATTTTCTGCAAGTCCCCACATCTTCTTCCAGAAGCCAAATAAGAAACACAGGCAGAGAGAAACTCATGTCCTGGGAGCAAAGGATATGTAGGACAACAGAACAGCAGGAAGACTAAACTTCTTTTGGAGCTCAGACTTGCAACGTGTGATCTCCAAAAAGCCCAGTAATGCTGTCCAATACCTGCATCTTTAGACCTGCTTAAGCTTCAGGGGCTGTCTGGAAGTGTGTGGAGTCAAAGCAGCTGCACAACAGACCCTTTCACACGATGCCTTTCGTGCCAAGCCCTTTCCACATTAGTGACCCAGCTGTGCCTCCAGATGAATTTCTATTTGGCTTCAGAAGCTGCTCAGCATGGTGCAAAATCAGGCTGCCTGGTTAAGGAGCTGCATGAAAATTGGGGAACTCAGCAATAACTCTGCACTTTAAAAAAAAACACTCTGAGTTGATTTCCTTACATTTAAAATGGGGACAAAGAAGCCTCAAACCCCTGCACAGGTGCCCAGTATGGAATGGAGTGGGAGTGTCTGGGGCTCTGTGTTGGCAGGGGAGGGATCACCTTGCGAGTACCTTCAGCCTGTGATTTTGGCATCAACTGACTGGTGCTACTACTTTGCTTTAGGAGACCCCTATTTCCCAACATTTTCCCTTAAATCTGGGAGCTGCAGCCACAGTTTCAAGGCATTCAAGCCATCCACAGGCAGTGTTATTCTGAGACTTCCACAAGAGGAAAGGATCTCAAGCATTCACCCTTCTAAAAGTGAATCCCAAGTATCTGCAGCTCATCCTTTGGCTGTTGGAGTTTTCCCCTGTAGCTACATCTTTCCACTGTATTTCTGTGCCTGGAGTAATAAAAACAAGGTAATAATTTAGTTCCCATGATTGTTGTACCGAAACTGGATTTTTATTCCAGTCTCTTATCTTCTCCACTCAGAGCCAATGTATCTTATTACTTTGCAGCAAACATGGTCAGAGACGAAAGATTCTGTCACATATTTCCCTTCACATTAAACCCCAAGCCTTTATTCTCCTCTTTCATTCTTCAGTCTTGGATTTTATTGTTTCTGACTATCTCTGCCACATGTGATTTTGGCTTTCACATGAATATGTGCATTTCTCTATTTATCCTCTTTATCACAACCAAACGAGATTGGGGGCACTTTAAAATACCTGGCCACTGAATGCTGTTTCATCAGGTATTCACAGCAACAACCTCACCAGGGCAGACTTGGCGTTATGGAGAATCCAGAATAAAATATTTTTGAAGACTTGCAATATTTCTGCACATTCTCTTCACATATTTCCCACATGAGGCTGTCACAGCAGGAAAAAATTACCTAGAAAGGGTAGCACCAAACCAGATCGTGCCCACCCCAGCACAGGGGAATAGACCCAGAGGACAAGAACTCAGGCAGGACTCAACAGGACATTTTGGGAGGCTCTGGGATGGGCTAAAACTAAGTCATGTTCTCCTCCCCATATCAGCAAAACACAGCCCAGCTGCAGGTAAGGATTAAAATTCTCCATCATTCAGTAGCACAGTTAATTATTTCCCTCCTCTATCTTCTCCCTTCAGATCTCAGATTTTTTTTTTATTATTTTTGTGGTAAAGGGTTGGGTTCATTGCAGCCTCAGCGAGCATGATTTCTATCCTGCTGAGGGAGAAATGGGGGTCAGAAAAATAATCAGAGTTCTGAGGACTATTTAAGTAGTAATAGTTCACCTTTTTAATTTGTACTTTGAGGATGGAATGGAAGAGAAGCCAGAAAGATCAGGGTGCCTGCAGGATTAGTACCTGATTTGAGTTTAAAGGAGTAATCACATCACCTAATTTAGGCTCCTTCTGTCAGAAGCTGCATTTCTCTAGATAATCAGTGAAACAAGGTGATGATTCCAGAGGGAGACTCAAGCTGTGATCGAGCCACAAAACTTCCAAGCCCATCTTTGTCTTACTCAAATTTTTGAGTCTTTTGGAGTCTTCCTCCACTGGGGTTCAACTCCCTTTGTGCTTTCCAGAAAGGAGCTGGGGCACATTTCAGCCAGGCCAGGCAGCAGCCAGGGACAAATGTGCATCCCTGAGCACACCCACCCTGACACACGGCCCTTTCAGCTCCTTTGAGATCAGCAGTGACTGGAGCCATGAATAATTGCCAGAAGACTACTCATTTGGTCTACAGAAACTGTAAATCTCCTCAACCCCTTAATGCCTTGGATTCTGAGGTGTCTAGAGGAGATAATGGCAGGGATTTGCACTAGTCCACTGTAGCATAACTACACCTTGTCCTTGCACAGTCCTCCCAGACATACACAGAAACCAGATGTGGCTGAATCCCTTCAGGGTTGTCTTGGCCACCACAAGAGGCCTCTCCTTTTCACACCAGGTTTTCTAGGCATGCACAGGGGGTCAGTCCATCCCATCACGTACAGAAGATCTGTAGTTTTCCCATGATGGCAGCTGAGCCAAAATGAGTCCACTTTTAAGTGGCTACTTTGCAGTTGTCCACCCACTGCTCATCTGGAACAGGGGGTTGGAATGGTAGAAAAGGAGACCCAACAGGGAACGTTGCCGGGTGTGATTTCCTATTCACACTTCTAATTAGTGTCAGTGGAGTCATCAGTGGTGTAGTCACATTAATTACATGTGAATGACAGCTACAACAGCTTTGAGAATATGTACAATATCACCAGAGTGAGTGCCAAAAAGGACATGCCTTCGACATAACACGAATCTGAATGTATTAAGAAATAAATTGTGATTTAAATATTTTAATATTAAAATGGATTGAATTACAGCAGCAATAGAAATGATGACCAAAAAAAAAAAGGAAAAACACACTGTAGAAATAGTGCAATGCTTGTGGTGATTACTTACCAAAAGTTTCTTAGAAGGTGGAGCTGGAAATACTTGCCCAGGTCATTAAGGCTTCTCAAATCTCCTCAGGTAGGCACCACCTGTTCTTCTGGCCTTGGCTGCCAGACAGCCTGTGTGACCTGCAAGCACAAATGCACAGGAGCCACTCGTATGCTGGAAGCTGCAGGGCCCCACTGTGGCCTGAGGAGCTGAGGGTGCTCCACACACCATCATTCCATGGAGGCCACCACGGATGGAGGGTCTCCAAAGGGTGGTTTAGACCATGCATGGGCTCGGTTTGGAAATCACTGCCTTGGCAGGGCAGCCAAGTCAGAAGTGTTGCCATTTCCCGACTGGGAGAGGACCATTTCCAATTACACATGTGAAAATAATCAACTTCCAAACGATAGGGAGATCAAAAATCTTGCTCTGAACAACATTCTGCCACTGAGTGTTAACAACTTTGAGATTTTCTTTTTTTTTTCCCCCATTAAGAGGCATTTTCCTGGCCATTAGCATCCCAGTGCTCCTGTGCAGAAGTGTATTACCTCTGACAGGGCAGAGCTGACAAGCAGCAAGAGATGTGTAGCTCCCCGATGGTTAAATCTATAGGAAACCCCTGGTGTCTAATGAAACCTCTGTGGAGACCTCCATATTAGCCATGGTTTAATGCTCCATAATGGCACTGAATAATTTATCTATGAGCAATAGCATCTCCTAGTTGTGTGTGCATTAAGAGTTATTTATGAGGTAATTGGAGCAGTTTCACACTGGCTGGTCATTATGTTGGCTGTCAGCAGTTGTAGCCTAAGTGAGAAATCCTTCCCTATCCCTGGCTAAGTGGTAAACAGTGACATGGCAACATTTCCATGTTGGTGCGTGCACAGCTGGAAAAAGAAGAGGGAACAGCTCTACAAGAAACCCTCTGAGGTCTTTGCACAGACAACATGTTCACTGCCACCAGCTCTGCCCCAGGGATGTCCCTGCAGCTCTCGTGGTGGCACCTTTCTTGTCCCTCCTCTGGTGTCTGCTTCCACAATTGTGCTGGAGATGTTAGAGAGCAAGTGGAGCACAGGGAGGAGCCCAGGGACACTGGTGAGCTGGAGAGCCAGGATGGCATCACGTGGAAGTTTGCTGTGGTCCAGTGAAGGAACATCTCCTGAGGTAGGCAGGTGTTCCAGGACAGTGGTCACAAGTAGGGGCCACAGGCAGGGGTAACTCCTGCACTTTCTGGAGCATGCAGAACATTGTGGGACCATCTGAATGGTCCTCATTCAGACCACCCTGTGGATTTCTGTAGGACCAGACACAGGACACTAAGAGAGGAGGATGGCACTACACACAGAGGCAGAGTGGCAAAAGGACAGACAGGCTGAGATAAAGAGCTAATCATGGAATTGGAAGACAACTACAGAAAGGAAAGAGTAAAAACACCAGTGAAAAGTAGGAGATGATGCCAAAGATGAGCACCATTGTGAAGCTGGGATGTTGGTGACCTGCAGAAGATGAGGGCCCTGCTGCCAGACACAGTCCTCACTGCCTGTTGAGAATCCTCTGGCCTTGGCAGATCAGCAACTGCTGCCACAAGGAGCAAAACATTGAAAGAAAACATGTTAACAACCCAGATGATGCTGAAAAGAGTGGGACTGTGGTTCACTGCAAGACATGAACAAGAAGTTGGCAAGAAGGCACAAAATTTGAGTTCTGGTAGGGTAGTAGTTTTGTCAACAATACAAGGAGGTTTCTTAACTGAGATTTGTTGGTATTGTGTTGTTTTTATTTCTTCAAAAAGTTCCTTGCCAAAGCAATGACAACAGCACATGAACAATGGAGTAAGATTGAAGCAGACTGCTCCTTAGCTCAAAACCTTCCAGCAGCAATGTCCATAAGGCTCAGATCCTGGATGAAACCCCTCTGCTGGCAGCTCTCCTCCCCACAACGTGCTGCTCAGCCCAACCAGCCAGCTGTGTGATGACAAAGTATTGGTCTTCTAGGTAACTTCAAGCCCCAGCTTGTCCTGAGTTCATTGTTTAAGCCAAAAATTGACCCATCCTTTTTTTCCCCCCTCTCCCAGAGCTCTGTTAAATCCAGTGACAGATGTGATGCTGCACAAATTTGTTGAGCAGATGTTCTCACTAAGAAGGTCCTGCAGCTAAACCATTTTTTCAGGCTGGAAGTTCACATCGGGAGAATTTACTTGAGGGAACCATAACTCCTCAGCTGTACATATGGGCTTGCTGAAGCCAGTTAAAACACATTTGCTTATCAGAAGGAGCCTCATCTGGCCTTCTGGATTCAGCCCAGCAGAAATGGTAAAAATAATCCTCTTGCTCCCACTGTCCATTTCCCCCACATGAAACCTTCCATCGCTGTGGAGTTCTGCCCTGAGGTGTCCCCTGGCCATGTGTCACCTTCCCAGTGCCTCTTGCCAGGGGTGTGCCATGGAAAAACCTTCATCCTGCCCTCTGCCCCAGCTGTCCTGGCAGCTGCAGAGGGGCAAGGTTAATCCATGGAGGTCCCTAATGTGGTTTTTGGTGTGTTGGCCCAGGTTGTGATGGTGAATCCCTCTCCCTGGAGCAGAGCTGTCCCCTCTGCCAGCTCAGGACTGGTCAGGCTTCACAAACAGTGGGGCAGGTGGAGCAGTGGTGACTGTGGACAGCTAACTTTCATCACCACCTCAGAAGAACAAACCCATTCTGAAACTTCAAGACCAGCATATGGGCTCTCTTCCTCATTCAAACAGCAGAAGACATCCTTAGCACTCCCAAAATAATCCTTTTTCCATAGCTCTACTCACAGAAACAGCTCAGACACTTATGCTGAGTCCTTTGAAGCTGAGGCAGACTAAGACAGGGACCCAGCAGAGAAAAGTTCAGTTTAAGCTGTTTGTTTAAAGGAAGATAAAAAGGTCTTACAGTGGGAAGTGCTGGGCCAGCACAACTGTGTATTGTGGCTTTGGTACATATTCAAGCTGACCAATATCGAGGCTTAGGGAAGAACTCCTTAACATGCAAATAGTTCTATGAGCTATAAAATATATTGCACATATCAGGGAAAAAAAAGTACAATTTTAGATACCAGATCTCCTGACTGCAGGAAGAAACTCAGAGATTTCAGCACTTACTGGGTAGATCAATACCTCCTTAACTGAATCCATAAACCTCCCAGAGAAACCCCCTCCTGCTACACCCTGCTATCACTTTTTACTTTTTTTGTTCTATCACCAGTCTAGCTGAAAAGTCATTATGTTGCCCTGAAAATACTAGTTGTAGATTCCCAGGGGATTTTTCTGAAATTATTCTCCACCCTTTCAATGAGAGCTGAACCTGCAGAAGAGCTCCCAGAGTTAGACTCTTCATTTTCCAATAACTGAAGTTACCTGGCCAGACACAGGCCAGTGTAGAGTGGACAAGTCCATTTCCTCAATCATCTGAGCTTCCTCAGCCTTAATCTCTTAATTACACTGATTCACTTCTGAGTATATGTGTTACTTCTCCTTCATCCTGTGCCCCAGTCTGGCAATCCTTCCTTAAAAAACCCACTTCCATATTTTCTGTTGGCAGTCTTTACCCCTGCAGTTCCCAAAGTCTGTGCCTTGGAAAGTTCCCCAGCCCTCCCAAGGTGTAGATGAAGCAGCAGAATCTCACAAGAGGGACTTTCCTCCCTTACCTGTGTCAAAGTTGGACTTTGCCATTTATAAACTCAGACCTGGTACTGAACACGTTTCTACACAGTGCCAGAAAGGAGTTTCTGGGAGCCAGCAAGACTCTACTTGTGCAAAAATGCCTTCACAGAGACATTATTTTATCTTACTTCATACACAGAGAGTAAAAGACTGAGTCACTTTCCTTTTTCACTGCTTCAGAGAGGAAGACTTGGCTAAAGAAGCAAGGCTATGAGAAAGTCCATTCGTTAAACCCCATCAATATCCAGACCTTGGTTTTACCTTCCTTTTTCATTTCCTGAGCACCAAACTAAACAGATGTACTCAGGAGAGTCATTTCCATCTCTCTCCATGCATTTGGCTGAGAATTAACTCTTCTATCCTTGAATTCATCTGGACTTTCTGCTCAAATTGAAGGTAACATCAGGCAGTGATGGACTGCACCCAGCAGCAACACCCTGACGTCAGCCAGGGGACATTAGGGATGGCATTTGCACAGGGCTGTGCCTGACAGGAGATACCTGGAACAGACTTCTGCTGGGAAGAAAAGTGATTTCCTGACATTTTCAAATCAAGACTATTCAGAAACAATGTTGGAACAATTGCACACTGCTGGGAAGAGTTAACCTTAGAGGAGGTTCAGCAAACTCTATTTGCTTCAATTTTTTTCCTGTGATAGCACAAACAATAGCTCTTTGGTACTTTTAAATGTTTTTAAGTGCTTAGAGAGAAAAAGAAGCTGCTATAGTTGGAATTTCGATATATTCAACTGCAGTGATTCACGTTGTTGAAATTATTTATTTACACTTGCAAATTGGGTACTTTTACAAAGCTGACTGCTGCTGAAATCAACGGAGGTGCTTTGTTGCATTCAGAATTCTTCCATCCACCCCTGTAAGTCTCCCAGTTTTACAACATGCCTTAAAATCAGGGCTTTGCTCCACTTTCAGGCACCTTACAAATAGGAAAAATGTGAGAGGTAGGATATGTCCACCACCCAGGGCACTCCAGGGGCAACAAGACCTTTCTGTCCTGGCCCATTTCAGCTGTGAGGAAGCTTCAACCTTATTCAGTTTTGGGGAACAGACTGGCAATTTTGGGGCTGGACTCCTGCAGGCAAACAATGACCCTTTCCCCAGTAAAGAAAGCCCATAACTTCAGTGTCTCAGGTGCACAGGGTGGGCCACCCAGGGCTTTACATGGGCAGGTTGTCCTTTCTGTCCTTCCCTTTTGTCTGGGAGGAATCTTCAACTGTGTTCAATTCTGGGAGACAAACTCAAGATTTGGGCACTGGGCTCCTGCAAGTGAACAATGAATTTTTCTCCCAGGAAAGAAAGCCTGTAGCCTTGAAGTCTCAGGTGCAGATTATTGGCTGCTCAAGGAATTACATGGAAAGGAAGACCTTTCTGTCCTGACCCCTTTGGCCTGGGATTAATCTTCAAGCATATTCAGTTCTGGGATTAACACACCAATGCTCATTGCACACTTAGAGTGTTGTGTTATTTCTGTCTTGGCTCTTGTGGCCCAGGGTCACAAAGCTGTGGTTGCCACTGCAGCTCTGCTGACCTAACTCAGACCAGGGCAGAGGGACAACAGGAAAACTTGTGTGACAAGTTCCCCCTCCCAGCTCAGGGCCTTCTTGACTGGGGAGATATCTGGTATCCTTAAAAACCTCCGAGTAACTTCCAGGAACTCATGGAATGGATGGAAACAGTAAGAAATCAATCTCAATCCACCCTCCCTCTGCCTCCCTCCTATAGTTTTATGGATCTCCATGTCCTCTTCTGCTGTTTCTTTTCCAGGATGATCAGAAAGGGGATAATAGTGGTAGAAATGATCAGACATATTTCAAAACAAGAGATTATATTTTTTAATCTAGAGTAACTCCAGCAAGCCCCTGTAGAGTATCATTTGTATAAACTGTTGGTTGAAAGGAACTTTTATGGGGAAATACAGAAGGAGAAAAATCAGTATATTTCCAGCTAATCAGATGAAAATAGTAACCACAATGTAACTATTGCAAGAAAGTTGTTTCATCTGTACTAGGGCAAAACTTTGCAGCATCCATGCTATTTAAATCTGCAATTTGTCCTTGCTGGAGATATAAAATATAACCATGACACAAGAACAAATGAGAAATGATGCCTTGGGGGAGAATAAGTTTAGGCTGGAAATTAGAAGGATCCTAGCAGCAAAGGGAATGAAGTATTTGAGCATCCTTCAGCTTGGAGTAGGAAGAATAAAAACCCCAGTTGGTTTTGCCTGGTGTGTCATTAACTTCACCGGATCCCCCACAAAAAAGATTTGCAGCGGGCTGTAGAAATCCCAGCTTTTGGACTGAAAGCCACGAGCCCGTACGAGCTGCTTGTGAATCCAAATCGACGTGTGGCCTCATAAAATCAGCTGGGGGAGGTCTCCAAAGAGCCCTTTGTGGGCAGGTGTGTGCATAACTCAGGCCGTGGCGTGACCTGCAGTCGCTGCCGGAGGGCTCAGGGATGGATGCGCTCCAGCCAGTATCACTGATCCCAAGGGAAGCATTTTAAGGCTAAGCCAGGGCTCTCAGCCAAGGTGTGCACGCTGCAGGAAGACCAAACTGACATCACCTGGCCCATATAAGCTGAGCTTTCATTTCCAAGGCTGCCGGTGGTAGCTTTTGTTAGCGTGACTCCTGGGGAGGGGAAAAAAGAGCTTTTGCTTTTTGACCTTCGCAGCAGGAGGCAGAACACTATGGCCAACAAAATAATGTGCAGTACCTTTAAAGCTGGGGGTTTTTTGTTGTTTGGGGTTTCTTTTCTTGAGGTGGGTTTGTAGGGGGGGGTTAATATTTATTTTTTGAGTAGTCCTGGGTTACCTGAAAGCCACCTCCAGCTGATGCAGAAAAAATCACAGCAAAGAAGCAGAGAGCGATTCTGCTGTGTGATTATTTGACCTTGCCCCTCTAATTGCAATGGAGAAAAGGCCACTGAAAATGTCTTTGAACCCATGCAATTTGAGGCTAGTCAGCAGGATGCAGCAGGACAATTTGTGCCAAAGCACAGCCATGTGGTTAAACAACAATCAAAATAATCAATATTTGCTGTGGCAAACATGGGACAGAGTTTGGAGGGGCAGGAGGGTGAGGAGTGTGGGAACAGTTTCACAGTTGCTTTAGATTTAAAGTGTTTAGCAATTTCTTGCTAATCACTGCTCCTGCAGAACTGACCTGGCAGAAGGAGGAGAGATTCCCTGCTTGACAAAGCTCACAGCAAAAGACAGGAGGAAATCCAAATGAAACATGAGGGTGAAGAAGGTGTTGTTGTGGGCATGTGAACCTGCACCTCAGAAACAGAATGGATTAGTCAGTGCTGCTCTGAGCCAGGGAGGGATGGGCAGGGAGACTCACCCCTCGCCAAAGAAGGGAAATACAATTCATCAGCTACAGAGAACTATTTTAATTTAACACCTTCATCAAGGATAGGCTTTTAAGCGGGATCAATTGAAAACATCGACTGCAAACACAGAAGAGCACAGCAAGTAAACAACATTAACTGTGTTTGGCTCTATTGTGCCCACTGGCTCCAGGTTTTTGGATGCAATTCCTCACTGATGGAACAGCAGATCGGGTTTGTATATAATGCCCACTCTGCCTATAAAAACGCAGAGGATCTTTATTGTTGCTATGCAACATTCCAACATTGCAATTATTTGACAACTTTATGCCCTCGATGCCCTCAGTTTGTTTTGCTGTCTGCTAGTTAGAACAACAATTTCTCCAGTCTCACTTATTTTCAGTCAGCATCGCATTGCAGTCATTCCCCTCTGTGTATGGGCAAGGTATGGCTGCCTCCAACAGCAGAAACAAACCCCACAAACCAAAAAAAAACCCCAACAACAAATCCCAAAATCCCTGAGCCCGTCAAACCTCATCTTCAGTACTTCATTCTCAGGAAAAGGCTCATCTCACAGAGCTCTTTCCCTATCTGGAAAGCAACAGGGTTTTTGCCTGATGCTTTGTGTTCTTCAGTGACAGTTTTATTACAGGAAGAAAAATGAATATTTGTATCTGCAGAACTTGCTGATCCACTTGTGGGATAGTAAAAAAGCATAAAAGTGGCATCAGAACTGACTCAGCTGCAGACCAAACCATCCCTCTTTGCTCTCCTCGTCCCCTCACTCCTGTAACTTATCTTCTTATTTATCTTATCTGCCTGTGTTTTGCATAGAAAAGTTACTTGGGAAGACTTTTAACCATCTTCAGCTGAGCTCCTCTGTGCAGGGCACTACTGACAGAGTTCTACTCTTTAGATCTGACTGCTGAAACTGAGACACAAAATTTGCAGTACAGGAATTTGGAAGGTGTTCAATCTATCTCTTTCTAGAAATACACAGGAGAAATCCATATGCTGAACATCTGCACAGGTTCATTAAGTAACCAATCACTTCGGAATCTGGTGCTATATATATGTGTGTATATATATATATATATATATACATTCCTCCTAAGAGCACCTGGACTGTACCAAGCTGAAGGAGCAAAATAAATAAAAAAAATCCAACCAAAGGTCTCTGCAAAGCTGTGACAGCACCAGTTGACAGTTTGCACATGCAAGTGCAATCTCTGCAGGAACATACCAAACAGCAGCACTGTATTTCATGCTGCACCTGAAAACACCCCAGGACCTGTTGGGCAGAGGAGCTGCATCCCCACAATGCCATGGCACAGCCATCCCCTGGCAGCAGAAGCAGAGCCAGAGGTTCCCAATTACTTGAGAACACAAAGAATTCAACCTGCAGGGCTTAAACTGGCTCAGAATACTTTTTTTTACAGGGGCTAAAAGAAATGAGGTAACTTGCTTTTTATAGCAGTTATTCTTTATGTTGCCAATATACCCTGAAAGTTCTACAAAACACAGACACACAGACAGTAATATTTAGGGTTTTTTGCCTCCACAGAGCTTTAAGCTCCTGCAGGAACTTACAGTGCCACAACAGCTACCAGCCTGAGAGGGGACTCAGTGATGGAGAAAACAGAGCCTTAAAGAAGGGTTTCCGTGTCTGAAGAAATAACACCTCTTTCCATGCTCCCTGTAAATAATGCTGGGTTCAATGGGGACCCCTTGGGAGTGGAATCAATCCCACCCACAGGAAATAAAGTGGTGCCATTTGTATGGTAAAAGAAGAGCAGCACAAGCCGGTTACAGTAATGACCCATAAAACTGAAATCGCAGGAACAGGGCTCTGGCTCTGAGATTTATACCTCTAGACTGGTAAATAATGGGGACTCTTGCTGTTTTTCTCTTTCTTGTACAAGTGTTCCCATTATCTGAGCCAGAATTGAAAATGCAAAGTGAAACAGATGTTTGTCAGTGCCCTGGAACTGTAACTCTCTGCACCTCAAAGGAAAAGGCAGCAGTTTGCATTTAAGACCTGTCTATGCAATGTGATTGCTACTAAATAGGGCACCTGTTTAAAGGTCACCAGCCTTCAGTGGTATCGAGACACAGCAGTGTCACCAGAGCTCAGCTCAGTGCCAGAAATGTGTTAACACCCAAGTCATAGCTCAGCTGAAATGCCACTTGCTCAGCTGGAGCTTAGAGGACAGCTACAGCTCATCCCTGCTTTTCACCCTGGCTTTGTGGAGACCCTCACCCAAGGGAGTCACTCTCCCTGCGTGTGGAAAGGGGACAGAGTGATGGGACACTTGAACCCCCCCCAAATCTGGCCCTGTAATACCCACACACACTTTCTGTCCTGGAAAGCACTGGCACAGGGTGCCCAGAGAAACTGTGGCTGCCCCAGCCCTGGGAGTGTCCAAAGACAGGTTGGACAGGGCTTGGAGCAACCTGGGCTGGTGGGAGGTGTCCCTGCCCATGGCAGGGAGATTGGAACAGGATGGTCTTTGAGGAGCCTTCCAACCCAAACCATTCTGTGGTTCAAAAGGAGGAGCAGGGAACATCACAGAGATATCAGAGGGGTGCAGCATGAACAGGCTGAAGTGGAGGCAGAGAAGGACCAGAGCAGGGAGAGAAAAGCAGCTCCAGCAACAGCCCAGGGGAGGTGAGGAAGAGCCAAGGCTGGGCAGAGACAGCACGGAGGAAGGCCAGGCTTAGCACACAAACAGCCCTGCTCAGGGAGCAGCTGGGTCAACAGTCTGGGCTTAAAGGGCTGGAGGTCCAGATGAGGCTCAACAGGACAGTTAGAGCCTTGTTAGGGCCCTGTCAATCAAGATTTCCTCTGTGCACTGCCCATTTTAGGTCTGAGACCTGTGCTGGTGCACAGACCCCTCTGTCTCACTCCTGGCTCACCAGGGCCAGCCTGACCCCCTGGCTCAGCATGACAGGGATCCTGATACAAGGCTTTGGGTTCTATTCTTTATGTCGTTGTCCAGTCTTGAAAAATAATTCAATTCCCTCTTTCTGTAGCCCAGAACTGAGCCATGAGTTACAGGATACAGGTCCACAACAACCCCACCACTGTTCCCTTGAAGACCAGACCTTTTCTGTGTGCTGACCTCCACATCTGCCACCCTCTGCAGCCCAGAACAAAGAGCTGCAGAGTGGTGATGGAGGCAAGGTTAAAAAGCTGAACCAGAAGTGTCTCATCCCATGGCAAGAAGGGATATTTCTAGCTGGTACTCCAAATTGAAACTGGCGTGGACCTTTGGAAACAGATCTCCCTTCCCAGACAGGCATGCCATGTGGATCCGACAGCATAAAGTAGAAGGGGTTATCTTTAGGGTGATCTGGGATGTTTGGTGATCTTAAGCCATACACAGCTTTGTACCATCCCTCAGGGACCAAAGTGAAACCTCTGATTGATCCTGGAGCTCATAGGAAGCCAGGAAATATGTCTTTAACACCATTTTTTGGGGTGGATGAGCACCTGCTGCAAGTGGGCTTGGGGGTTGTTCCCAAAGTGGTGCTACTTGACTCAAGGACACTTGTTACACTTTTGTCCATCGATCAGACTTACCCCAGGGACTAAAAGACCCCCACAAAGCCCAGAGTGTGACACAGCAGCTCTGGCCCTTGTAGAGGAAATGTAAACATCACAAAAGTGGGGTTTTTTCTGAGGACTTTTTGTAAGTAACCAAAGAGCACAATGAAATTATAAAACTGAAGCACAAAAATGCCCAAGAGACATTTTCATGTTTACCTTGTGTGCATTAAAATGTATAATAAGGGTTTATGAAATAGGCTGGATTTCTCCTGCAGACATTCATGATGTGTAATAGGGCTCATTTGAATTGGAAAAAAGAAAAGTCTTGGAATCACTCTAGACATAATCTTGGAGATATTCCAGTAAATTCAATTTATTTTGGACTTTGTCTATGGGTCTGACTGAGCCTTGGAAGGTTGGGGAGAATTTTTTGGAACCTCTGTGTTAGACTTTGTCTCTGTTATACAAGTGGGAACCTGAAACACTTGGATTTATAGCATGAGATTCACTTCAACTTAACATCTGGATACATTAAATGGGATCATACTCTGGCTCCATCCCTAAATGTTTTCCTTTTTTGCAGTGTAGATGAGAGGGAAAGACAGCAGTACAACTCTTTAGAGCTATTGTATCCAAATGACATTTATATTCAAAATAAAAAAGGAAAAACAAGCGAAATTTTTTCTCCTCTTTTAATGTAAGTTTCTCATTTAAGTCACTGAAGGGCTCAGATCACAAGATGAAAGGATGGACACTTCCTTCCAGTGTCCACAAAGACTTTGAACTGGAAACAGTTGTGTTTTCTACTTAATTTCTACAAAAGAATTCTGTTTTCTCAGCCTTGTGGCAGCCCCATCTCTGTCATGTACGAGGGCTTATTCTTTTATCTGGCTGAAAATACAGAGATAGGCAAAGCACCTGAGTGATTCCTGCAGGAGCTCAGGAGATCATCTGGTTCATCTCCCCACCTGGGGTAGGATCAGGTGTCACCCACAGGGAATGGCACCAGAATTCAGTGAAGTCCACCAAGATCTGGCAATGACTGTGAATTTTAGCATTGGTGCTTGGGATTGGTTCATTGGAGATGGATGTTTTTAATAGATAGAGATAGAATTATCACTAGCTCAGCCCAAGTGAGCTGAAGTGGGGGAAGCTCAGGAGTGTTATTCCAGTCTGGTTTGTGCAGAAAAGTAGTTGGACAGGAGAGGTAGGAACTGGCCACTTTAGCCTTTTTTAAAACATTTTTTTATGTTTTGACCCATATAAAGAGGTTCTGCCTCCCCTTTGGCTTGTCAAAGAATTTCATTCCTTGAGGTTGAGGTTTCTCAACAAGCAGATTCATCACCACAAAGTGGAAGACACATCGACACACTTATTAATGAATTAAAGTTTATTTTTCTTCACTGGATGTAGCTTACAATTCTTCTTGATCACTTGATAACAAGTTTGGGTGCTATGCCCCCTTTGCAATGGTTACCCCACAACTTCTCAGCTTCCTTTAGGGACACCATTTCCTTAAAACTCTCCACTGATGCCTTTGCACAAATGTAATTGCTTTTGCAGCAGGGAGGCTGCTAAGAAAGCTGGCTCTGACTGCCAGGTGTCTGAAGATCGGAATATATTGCCATGGTTAAGAACCAATGTGATTATGCAAAGTGCAGCTCTGTGCATGTCTGGGAGTGCGGGCGGGTGTGGAGATGAACCGAAAGCAGCAGCTTTCCCTGAAACGTGACTGCCTTTTCTAAGATGGGGAAAAATTTCTGCTGTCAAGCAAATGCTCACAGAGTGCTAATGGAAAGTGGAATCTGAGCAGAAACGGAGCTTCAACCAGATTGCACAGGCTGGATCCTTAGCTGGTATAAATCTGTGCCTCCAGTGGATCTGACTGCTAGTCTACTCCAGCCTAGTCCCATCCATCCTGAGCTTGTTCTTCCCATGTGCACACCAGCACAGAGGCTGGATGGATGTCTGCACAATCAGGATCCATCCCACTGTTATGCTGCCTGCAGACATGCCTCCAAAAATGAAGCACTCTGGAGTTGATGCAAGTAAAGGCTCCCTCCTGGGCCGAGCTCACCCTCATGAACAAAGCACATTTAGGACAGGTCTTACAGAGTAGTTTGTCTCCTTCCCAGGTTTCCTGCTCCTCCACCTGCTCTCCCCCTACACATAAGCTTGGGTGGGACTAACAATGAAAACTCAGGAAGGTGTGAGGTTGAAAATCAGTGATACTTAAAGAAATGAAGGTGAGAGGCAGAGAAAGGTGTGAGAAAGAGCTGAGTCCAAGGAAACCACAGGAAACAGACTCATCTCAGCAGCAGTGCATTGAAAAAAGTGACTTCCCAAAATCTCCCCTCTGCTGAGACCAGTATTTCATGCCTGTGGATGTGACAGTCCATGAAAATGAGAGGCAAGGAGAACACACCAGGAGCTGTGAGATCCAGAGCAGCGGCAGCCTAAGAGGTGCAAAATGAGTGAGAGACGCCAGCGGGAGGAGAGGAGCTGGGCTGTGATCTGCCAGGATGCTCCTTGGCTTCATGGAGCGCTTCTTCTGATGTGCAACCACCTGCCAGTGGTGCCACTGGGCACCTGCTGGTGCCAACAATTGCACACAGGCAGGTGGCAAAGCAGGAGGGGACAGGGAAGGAGGAGGGAAGCAAGAAGTGGGGCAGCTTTGGAGGTCTGTGTTGGTTCCATTTAGTGGGGCACCCATGGGAGGACCTGGGTGTCATTGCACACCTGTGGAGATCCATTCCACTGTTTGAAGTGAGATGTTTTGTAGAAGTGGAGAAAGGGAGAGGTGGAAACAACGTGTTAAGGATATCTGGAACTGTGGATGCACCACCAGCAAACAGCAAGAGGAAACAGTAATTACACTCAGCAGAAAACTTGCCAGCAGCACTGACCTCTGCCTGGGGAGAACTGGGGGCATACAGACCTTCTTCAAAGTGTGCCTGTTCTCCCAGCAGCCACTTTATTTAAAGATATTATCCCTGGCACAAACACATGGGCCATCATGACCATAGATGATGGCCAGGCAGAACTTCACTCCAAGTGGAGAGGGCACCCTTAAAGGCATTTACTGAACCAGGAGACACCAAACCAAAGGGGGACAGTGATGGATTGCAGCGTCCACCAAGGCTCAGATGTTCCCACCAGTGAAAGGCTCTACCTGGGAGCAGCCCATTGCAGCCCCAGGAAGAGAGAACTGGGGCCATAGCACTGTCCCCCAAGGCTGCTACTACCCAGCATCTCATATGCTCCAGCTCAGAAGTTACTGGAAAAAAACCCTGACTCCTCTCTTCCAAATAGGAGCCAAAAGATCATTTTGTCCCCCTGATGACTGATTCAGAAACAGACCCTTTTCAGAAAGCTTTCCAGGGTCAGTAAAGACGAGGTCCTCAGTGAAGGGATTGAGGATGAAGTCCTGGCTCCTCAAGGGTTAATGGCATCTTCACACAGTGCCAGGATTTCATGCTGTATTTCCAGGGTGTGAAATACTGTCTCATTATTTCTGTGATACAAACACCGCAGCATACAACTACCAGAAAATGGATCTTAGTAGATACTGACCATAAACAAAAGTGAAATAAATACTGATTTTCCCTTAGGCATGCACACAACCCATAAGCATTCAGCCAGCTGCGACTCTGCTCAGCTCACAAATGTCAATGAACACACCAGGCCTGTTTGTTGCCCACTCACTGCTCTTTGCTCTGAGTTTCCTCTGCCCTCTGACTCACCATGAACTCCCCAGTTGTGTTACTTCTGCATGGGGCTACAGGGCAGTCACCCAGATGGGACCCTCCCTTCAGCCCCCATGGCTGGACAGAAATTAGATAACCTGAAAATTCTTATCTGTTCACGAGTTTCAGCTTTGTTTTGTGTGGGCAGCTCTGGACAGAAACCCTGAACTGCCCAGCTACCTGCAGAAAGGGGTCAAACCTGAGACAGCACATGCAAACCAAGCTTTTGCCCTAATCTTGGATCCATCTCAGAGTTATCCAAACGTTCTTCCTTCCCAGTCTTTGTGTACTCTGCCTCTGTCAGCCCCATTTTGTTATTTAGTGCAGTACTACACAGTGCAGATGTGTCCCAAGGGCTTTTAAAAGCAGAAATACGTATCTGTAGAGTGTTTTGTCCTCCCTTACAAATCCAGAAGACCAAGGGCTACCATACAATTCCATCCAGATCTAAATGATGTTTGCACACCCTGCTTTCTCTGAAACATCTCGAAGTGCTGCTGGAGAGCTGTGGATTCCTCTGCTCTCCCAGCACCATTTCAGGGAGGTATCATTAACCCACTCACTTCACTGAGCTCCTTTAAGGCACAGGGTGCTTACCTGACACACCCAACGACTGGACAAATTGATATCTGAGGCAAAACAGCCCAGAAATCCCAGTGCCAGAATATATTTGACAGGATATGCATTAATCCAAAATTAATGGGGATCCATCACTGTGCAGTGGCATTTGCTAACGGTGCTGTATAAGCTAATAAATAATACACAACACTAAAATGCACATGATTTTGATGGCCAAAGCCCTTCTAGTGACAATAGCTTCTGGCAGTAGAGAATTTGGCTCTCTAATTGCAAATAAACACAATTAAAGGAGATATATAAGGAACTCACAGCCAAGCTTCTGAGATTGGACTATCCTCATTTACATACAGGTTAAGACTCAATCAATTTGTTTATTAAGGATTCCTTGTCTTGTGGTACTTTCAGGATGAAAGGAAATGCAAAGGGAAGAAAGTAGGAGATAACAGAAAATGCCAGTGGGTAAAAATAAAAATTGAGTTTATTCCTTCTCGGCACCAAGCTCTAAACTTGGTCACATTGCCCAGAGCCTTCATCCCAACCCAGGCTGCCCATGCTCTTTCCCCAGGTCTAGGTTATCTCATCCCAAAGAGAACTGTTACCTCCTCATGTGCCCCTCCCTGAGCATCAGCAGAGGCCCTAAATGCTGCCAAAGCCCTTTGCCCCAGATGTGCCCTTGGGTTCTGCAGGTTCACAGCATCTCACCCCCCCAGCCACAGCAGAGATCCACCTTTGACACGTGAGCTCCTTCGCTGCAAATGAAACAAGAACACGGCATTTTCAGCAACAAAGACCTTGCAAATCTTCATTTTCCATGCACTGTAAACGCATGGAAAATCCAAATGCACAAAGGGACGTGCTTGGTGTAGTTTCAAGAGAGGAAAACTCCCAACAGGGATTTCAAATCCCAGCTCTAAAGCAAGAAGGGTTTTCTAAAAGGAGAGACTGCTAGAGGTTTTTTTTCTGTTAGGGTGAGTAAAACAACATTTCTCTTTATCCTCTTTCTTGGAAAATCTAAATCCTTTTGCCTGGACTCTTTCCTAACCAAGGCAGATGGGGACAGGTACCTGCTGTGAAAAATTTCAGCCCTGGTGTGGCAGAATCACCAGGAGTTTGCAGTGAGATGTGTCAGTGACATCCCTGCATGAGGAGGGGCTGAACAGGGCATGGAGACAGAAAGGTAGATGAAAAATTAAAGAATGATTTTATCAGTAATTTCAAGGGGTATAAAAAGATTAACCTGAAAGGAGGGATGTGGCCGAGTCCAGAGTGGTGAACAAATTAATTCAATATTTAGTTTTTACATTTTACAAAAACCTAAACAAAATACAGATGACGTAACCTTCAGCTGAGCCAATAAACCCCAAAAATCCATCTCTGAAGCTTGTTCCCACATTCCTGCTTCAGGTACCAATTTCAGCCCAAAGATCAACTCCTGACACTTAATTAGGTGAACTGAGGGAAGAGATGTTTCTACTGATTGAAAAGGCAGAGGAAGGGAGAACTAAAACCATTATTCCTCTGTGTAGATGGAAGAAGCCTTGTAAGACATGGCAGGTCCTGGCTGTGGATTGGTGCAGCTCCAGGGGCAGTCACAGCACCTTCAGCATCAATTCTATGGCAATGCACAGCTGGCAGATGTTGCAAGAGCTGCAACACACTGTGGGATGCTCCTGCTCCAAAGGGGAAGGCAAAGGTCAAAATAGTTTTCAGTGAACAGCTGTGAATGCTAAAAAAGGAAAAACAGATTAGATATTGCAGAAATTCTCCCCTGTGAGGGTGGGCAGGCCCTGGCACAGGGTGCCCAGAGAAGCTGTGGTTGCCCCAGCCCTGGGAGTGTCCAAGGCCAGGTTGGATGGGACTTGGAGCAACTTGGAAGGTGTCCCTGCCCATGGCAGGGGGTGGGATGAAATGGGCTTTAAAGTCCCTTCCAAACGAAACCATTCTCTGATTCTATGACTATGAAAATAGTGATTCTTAAATTGGAAACATCAGCTTCTGAGAATGGACCTGGCTCTATTTTTTCATGGTGTAATGTGTTAAATACTCTGTGTGGAAAAGAAATCAGTCACCTTACACCTAACTACCCCTCCCCAAATACTGATGTATCAAATTTTGTGAGTAGGGCTAAGTCTGCAGATGTATCTGCACAAATAGAACGTGAGGGGCAGATTTAAACCATTAAATCCCTTTTAAGTAAATAGGGGTTGGGGAGCAAAATATTTTGAAGGGTCTGCGCAGTATTTAGCAAAAACAGAGCAAATCAAAGTAAGAAGAACCAGTACTAGAAGAGGACTGAGAAGAGGGAGTAAGAACCACACTGTATTTATACAATTGGCAGCTGTTGGATCCACACAGGTTTGGGGGGGCCTGAAAACAAGTGGTTAAGCAGAGACAGCCCAGACTTTTTGCTGCAAGAGTGCCATCAGCTCATATCCAGCCCCAGCAGTGACACAGCAATTACCACAACACTCACACATCCCTTTGTGCCACCCTGGGATTTGGAGGGATCAAAGGAGCTCTGTGTAAATGAGAGAGCATCCTTGTCCCCAGGGTGCAGATGGAAAAACAAGGGTTGTGAGGGACCCAAGATCACACTGCAGCAAACAGCAGCAGCAGGAACAGAAACCACCAGCACAAGCTCAGGAACCAAACACTGATCCTGAATATCCTGAGGGCTGGAGATTTCGTGCCAACCAATGTCTATGAATATCTTCATTTCAGTGGATAAAGTCTCCTTTCTCATCTTAGCGAAGAGTTCCAGTGCTGATTATCATGCATTTGTATTATTTGTAGAAAATTAGTGAATACAGATTAAAAAGCAAGGCTACCATACTTCAAATTCCAGTTTTATATATATATGGAGACTCATTCTCTCAGGTCTGATTCAGAATAGAGACGATCAGAACTCAGCTAAAAATTATTTCAAAATTAAGTTCTTCAGCTTGAGTTGCATCATTACACCCAGTTTCATATCTGTATTTCTTTCCCTATGAATGATAACTCCGATCTTCCCAAGAAAACAGGACAGATTTACTCAATGCTTGGATAAGAAAAGCCTGAGAAAAACTTCCTGAATCAGGAAGAAATAGGTGTATGATATGACAACAGATTGAGGAGTTCTTTGCAATCAGGCAGAGAGAAACTTCCCTGAAATTTGAAAAATCCAGGATTTGCACCTTAGCTCGAAGGAATCTCCCAAGAACCATCAGCAGTTAGAGGAGTCCCTTGACAAACACCAGATATACAGTCCACTTTGCTGGCATGACCTTATTCAGTGAATATTTTATAATCCCTGCATTATTTGCACCACTCTTCCAGCTCTGACCTCAGTAAATCCCACATTGTGTGTTTAAACCTACAGCTTATCAATCATCTTAAAGGTCTTTTGCAACCTAAATGATTCTGTGATAAAATGCAATCAAAGCTGAGCTACATCCATCCCAGTCTGCAGGCATGGTCATTGTTAAATGAAAATGAAGCTTAATACTGTACATATTTTTAATGCACAATTGTATCAGTATCTTTTATATATATGTATGTATATAAAACCTGGCCTAGCAGCTCTGCCTGCAAAGTAGCTAATGGTCGTTAGATCTGTGGATAAAAGATAAAGCTAAAAGGCAGCTTGAAAACAAAACAAGCCAGAAAATAATAGGACATAAAATGCTGCAGACAAGAGCATCCACTGAACTCTTAAGATCCAACTCTGCCTAGAAATGCCAAACCGACTTAAATTGGAGGATCACATCATAATCCCATATAATTAATGTTTGTCATCTTGCTGTAAACTGCCAGATTATCATTAGTTCATCTTTTGTATTTCCAGGAGAAACTCATTACTCAGTGAGTGAAACGTTAGGAAATTATTTACAATTATGCTGCCTAGAGCAGTAGGCTAATTCCATCTACTAATTAGCCCCACTTACATAAGTATAGGTAGAGTGCTATAAATAATAGCAGTAATGTGTGCCACGCTGGCACCAGCATGCCAGGGCTGTGCAGCAGCAGCAGCTGCCCCCTCTGGTGGCCTCGTAATGGGATTTTACTCCAACCACATGAAAGGCTCCTAAAAATTCCTCCTTGCCTAGGGGGGGAGAGATGGAGTGAGTGGCAGAGGAGGAGTTTCTGAGCTCCTTGCAGCAGGCACAGGTACTCCCCCATCAGTCGGTGCTGGCACTGCTGGGACAGAACTGCTCTGGAAGGGCTTTGGTGGGGCAAAGTGCTGATGGAGAGGGGAAAAACGACTTTGCTTTAACCTGGAAGGTGTTGTGCAGGTGGCAGGCAGGAGCCATCAAAGTGATAATAGAGAATCATGGGATTGTGGAATGGTTTGGGTTGGAAGGGACCTTAAAGACCATCTCATTCCAAACCCCTGCCATGGGTAGGGATGCTTTCCACTAGCCCAGGTTGCTCATGTTATGGATTTTGGGCTGTTGGTGGCTCCAGACTCCTAAACCAGGATGGGATGTTGCACATCCCCTTTGTACTCCACTATTTACAGCTCTCAGGAGTAACAGTTGTATTTCATACCCAGTAGGGATTAGACTTTGGAAAAAAACCCAACAACAAGAAAAAAAAAACCTTCCTCCCTTCCATCTGCATCAGCTCATCAAAAGGCAGGGGCAGGCCATGTAAACTGATATAATCTGTACTATTTTTTTAATCTGACCTGCACAAACCTACAGTGAAGCTTTGCTGCCTGTTGGGTTTCATTCCTCTTTTCCTTTCTACATGAATTTTGCCCCTCTCTATAACAGTAACTTTCATTTAGCAAGGACTCACTTTAATGCAACCCCAGTTTGGGGTTTGACTGGTGATGTGCATTTAAGTGCAAATTAATAAAAGTCTGGCTGGTGCTATTTTAAACATGGAGATAAAAGTATCTCCCTTGGGAAAGTGTTCCAGGTTGTGGACCTTCCATGGAGAAAAGCAGGTCTGAGAAAGTCTCCCTCCAGTCCCAGTGGACCTCTCTTTGGTGCTGTAGAGAGCCAGGACCATCCCAGGATGCTGGTCCTTCTTAAAGACCTCAAAGCCTAGAAATGAAGGCTGCAAGACCCACATCCTTCTTTGGATATTGGTGACAAAACACCACCTGTTTTGGGGATAAAAAACCCAGAGAAAAATATTAGCACACACTTGAAATTTTAGTCTAAGCCAGCATTTATTTAATGTGTGGTTTCTTTTGTCAATGACTTCAGGGATATCTGGGATGTTAAAGAGGGAAGATGAATCATGTTTTAAGACCAAGGTACACTAAAGAAATCTGAGAGCATTTTTTCTTAAGGCATTGAAATCCCCAGAAATGAACAACTGCCATCCTAAACCTCTTTAGATATTAGTCACATAATAAAACACTTATTTTGCTTGTTTCATATGGTTTTCAGTTTGCACACTTCACTACAGCCAGAATTTCCTGATGAAGAGTGTGGAATTGGCCAAAAGATTCAGCCAAACAGTCTCAGATGTTTGAGTCCTTATTACAATGTTCCCAGCACCAATTGGCTGGAACCATTTAATAAGATGGAATTGCAGTTTGAATGACACATACAATCAAAATTTTCATTTGTTTTCTGAAAGAAAATCCATCTAAACTCCAGCAGAAGAGAATGGAAGCGGTTTTGAGGCAGGCAGTCCATGTTCCACTATCAATTTAGGTGCAATTCCAAACACAGGATTTGCCTTAATGGATTGTCAGGTCTTAATACAGAGGGACAATGAAGGTATAAGGAGGGTTATTGAATGAGAAGGAAAAGCTATATTAAAAGACAACAAAAAATAAGAGAGAGAAAATAAAAGATATATTTCTCTGGCTGTTACTAGAAACTATTACTACTTATGGTGGGATTTTTCAAAACCCTTCAATCACTTGTTATATCCAGACCATTTTCCTGGTGCAGCAGGAGAGTTCCCCATAGTCCATGATCCAATTTGCCAGGCAGTTTTTCAATGACCCATGCAGGACATTGAAATAGTCCCTATGTGGTTATTACATCACTCCAATCTCCAAGATGATATCATATAATTTGCATTACAGGGAAAACCCTCCATCCAAAGTGGCTTGCTTGAAGAAACAGCCAAAAGAAATAGTTTATTGCTTTTTCTGCTAGTTGAAAATATGTAATATTGATTGTTTCCAGCTTGGTACCCTTTTCCTTCTCAGTGTCATTCTCCAAGGAAAGCTGGCTTCTTCCAGTGCTTAAATCCCAATATTTTATGTTGTTTGCTGGCTGTCATATCATCTCAACTTTTAATCATATATATTCTTTAGGAAAAACATACCAACAAAGGATGCACCTCACCATTCCCCACTGCAAGTCCTCAAGGATTGGTCCATCAGCTTTGATGGATTGGTCCAGGTGCTCTACTGTTCCTTGTTGGAAAGGTGTCCAGAATTTCCACATTCTTCCCAATTATCGTCCTCCCTGTGGGACACCTTCCTGATTTGGTAGTGATTAATATGATCATGTCTTCCAATAGCTTGCACTTCTTTGTTCTTCCCCAGCCTCAAAGGGAGATACAGGAAAGAGTATGTAGTGATAGGACAAGGGGAATGGCTCCAAATTGGAAAAAAGTAGGTTTAGATTGGATATTAGGATGAAATTCTTCCCTGTGAGCATGGTGAGACATCTGCACAGGTTGCCCCAGAGAAGCTGTGGCTGCCTCATCCCTGTTAGTGTTCAAGGTCAGGTTGGACAGGGCTTGGAGCAACCTGGGCTAGTGAAAGGTGTCCCTGCCCACAGCAGAGGGCTGGAACTGGATGATGTTGAAGGTCCCTTCCAAGCCAAACCATTCTGTGATTTTATGATACATCCCCCAGTCCATAATCTTGCACAGCCATTGGGCCCTGGTCTGTCTGTTGGGGGAACCACATTGTTTAAAGTGGTGATAACAGAGCAGGAGCAGCATCTGTACCCTGAAAACCACATGTGCAGCAAATAAAAGCACCGCCTGGTTTGGGACTGAGCCCCCAAAACCACAGGTTGAGTCCCAACACAGGCTATGTGCCAGCCCAAAGTCACTGGCAGGGACAGTAAAATCTTCCCCAGGAGCCTCCAGGAACAGCATCTCAGCGTGCAGGGAGTTGTACTTACACTCTGTCTTGATAAGCCAAAGGCAGAAATTACTGTGATTTTGTCCTGCTCACAGCATTCCCTCTGGGCCAGTGGATATCAGGATTTGCTTTGTTGAACATCAGGGAAGAAAACCTGGCCCATGAAATTACCTTTCTACAGATGTATAAAGCCAGAAATACACAGAGGGAGATGTGCACTTCCAGTTGTTTTCCTTGCAAACTTCACAACATCACAATGTTTTTTACATGTCAGAGGGCAAAAGTTTGCTGTTCTTTCAGGAGTTAAAGAGCCAAGGAATGCAATCCACCAGCAGCAGTGCAGGACTGGAGGTCTGTGCTCAGCCTCAGAGGGTGACATTGCTCCTTGTGCTCTCCCCAAAACTGAGGGTAGGACTTGTGGCAGGTGCCAGATGGACCGTTCCAGAACACAGAGCCACTCCAGAACAGGGAGAATAAGAAGGTTTATTTCTGACTGCTGCATGAGGAATTAGAAAGCTGGAGAAGAATGAATGGACAGCTATTATAGAGTTGGATGGTTTTCAGCTGAAGAGGCTTTTGCAGGAGAACACTCATCCCTTGAAAGTGAAACTTTCTATGGAGGAATACCAACCATCACAGAACCTTCTTGCTGAGACAGAAGGAAGAGATGGAGGGTGGACAGTGAGACTTCCCTGCCCCCCTGGAGCATCTCCCTGGACTGGAACAGACTGTCCCATGACCAACCAGCCCCACAACTCTGGGCAGGTTCTCAGAAGCTCCAGTCTCTGCCAATTAAAAAAGACAAAAATGAGCAATCTGCACAACTCGATTGTAGTGAGATTTAGCCCCAGGAAGACTTTCCAGCACAGGGACTACGAGGCACCCCCTCCATGAGAACCCTCTCCATCCACCGAGCACATTTAAATGCCAACCAGTCTTGCCATAAGCCTTGCAAATGTGTTGTTGTTTTTAAGCGTATTTCTCAGCTGATGGAACACTGAAGAAACTGAATTCTGTTTAAATGCACAGTTTGCTGTGTGCACACATGCTGCTCCCAACACTTGGCCGACCTTTTTAAAAGCCAAACACACACACTCGTGGATATGTGTGCGCTCACAAGACTCCCAGACACGGGAGCGAACATTTCCATTGCAAAACCGCCCTGCATCTCATCTGTCAGTAATTCCACCCTCCAGGGAGACATATGTGCCGACAGCGAGACGATTATGAAGGTGATTGAGCTTTAAAACGTATTGTTGCTCCCTTCAATAGCGCTGATTGGCAGTGGTGATTAAGTGAGGAGAGGAGGGATGTGGTATTCACGGGCTGACCAGGCGGATCCTCCATGCAATCAGCTTAAGCAGCTGCCAGCAAGAGCTGCCTTTTTCCTTGAACAGCTCTGTAGCTCAGGAGGATGGATGGTAGTTCCCCACCAGGTGAGGATACACATCCCATGCGCTTGGGATGGGAGAAGGAGTTTGGCTGTTTCTCCTTTCTTTTACTTCCCACCCTCTGGTGGTTCCAGGGCAAGATCCAGGTGCTAAATCTCTATCTCCTGAACATTAAACTTCAGAAGGCCACAGTCCTAGCAGTACTTAGTGGTAAATCCTTCTTCTGCAGTGCTCTGGAGAAGGTGGGTTCCTATTTTTTTTCCAGCTCAGTCATTCATTTACCTTTGCTTTCCTTCATAGTCACTCCCTCGTTCTCAACAGTGCTGGAAGTGCCCAATTTCTAGGGAAAAAATGAAAGATATTGGCAGAAAATTAAAATATACTCACAGTGGGATCCATGGGATCATGCTCATATCACAAATAAACTTAACATGCTCCTCCGGATTATACCTGGTGGTATCTGAACTGTCTCTACTGGCCTGGAAAACATTCTGACCCAGGGAAAAAACTTCAGATCTCATGAGACAGCTCCCATCTCCAGCAGCAAATATTTACCGAGCTATGGAAAATATCAGAACTCCAAGGGTGAAAACAGAAAGAGTATTTATGCATAAGATGATACTCCAAGGAACAGCCATCAAAAATAGGTTTCTAATTTAGAGAGGACTGTCAAATGCCCAGCAGAGTTACTGCATCATGCATCAAATTTCCCTTTTCCGGGTTCTAATTCTTGACTTCCCTCATAAGGCAGAAAACAGATGAATTAGCAGTTGGAAACAGTAATTATGTCATCACAGCCTCGACTCTTCCCCTCAGATATGGCACAGCTACCAGAGCAGAGGTGACCCAGTCCTTGTCCCCAGAGGAGGAGGATGCTTGTTGTGTATCAACCCTCCTCATCCCATTGCATGGTCAGACTGTCACTGGGACTGATCAGAGAGCAGTGTCTTCCTGACAGAGGTCCCCAACCTCTTCAGCTCCTGCTGCTCACTCAGCTCCCAGGCCCCATTACCAACAAGTTCCTTTTTGTTCCTCTTCCTAATGTTCTTTTCACGAGTTGCAGCAGTAACATTTTTCAGTATTAAAATGTAATTAATGATTTCGCCCTAATGAAATTAATAATTAACTGGAAAGACGTTTAGGCCCTTTGTTGAACAAAACTCACTAATTTTCTGATGCATTAGGACTGTCTGCTCCACTCTGCCTCTGAAGCAGCTCTCCCACAGCTGGCAGCAAGCCAGGGGCTGCAGAAAACATGTGTTTTGTTCCTGTCAGAGCATTTCTGACAGAGCTCTGCTCACAGGCACCATCAGCTCCTGGGTTTTGGGTCCTATCAAAGACAAAAGATAAAGGTAGACATGGATGGGGAAGGGGCAGTGGGCTCAGATGGTCACCTTCCCACCAACTATCTGCCACTTGTGAGATGCCCAGACAAAAGGGTTTCCACAAGACTTTAGAGAAGACCAGTGTTTTTATATTTGCTCCAAGGACATCTCTACAGCAGATCAATGTGATGGAAGCTGCAGGGCAGGGTGAGGAGCAGGCAATGAGCAGTTTGCACAGCAGTGCCCTTGGCTTTGGTGCCCACAGCCCCAGAGCAGATCTTCTCCTCTTGTGCACCAAGCTCATGTCATTGCCCCAGGGACAGCCACAGAATAATAAGTAACCTTGCATGGAAACACTGAGTCTTGAAGAATTTAGACTCAAACCGACAGATTAGTGGCATATTTTGGCAACCCCCACCACAACCTGAGGCACAGGTGCTCTGCCACACCACCAAAGTCAGCCTACAGCTGAGCCAGCACTGTTCTTTGGTACTGAAACACCTTAAACCAAGGCTTTAGCTTTCCCTTGGAGCCAACTGAATTAATCAGTTCCTCTTTGGCATTGAAATAAACTCACTTTCTGCTGGGTGGGTCAAAACTGCACAATCTATTTTGGCTGTTCTGTTCCCATGAATTCCATTACAACACATTGCAAAGGGGAAGATTAGGGGGAAGGCAGAGCCAGCAGCATGCCTTGCTTTATGAGGGGGAAAAAACACACACACAATTTATTTTTCATTGCTTTATGATGAATATGAATTCAATTACATGCAGAGGAGAACTGCTGTAGTCAGGCAGAATTATACTCAGCTAGTAGCAAATATAATGGCTTTTAACAAGGAGAGCTTATCATCAAGGTTCAGACAAGCCTGAGTCCGTGTTGCACCTGATGAACCTGCACAAGCAGACAATGAGTGCCACAGCTGAGAATTAATCTCTCATCTCCACAGCTGGAGGAGAGAGGGGGAAGGAAGGTGTTAGTGCAGCACTCTGGTCACTGCCAGTCCTCCAACCACACGTGTCAGGACAGCAGCCATGGGCACCAGGGAGCAGAAGGACCATCTGCCAAAACATGAGCACGTGCACCAAAAGCAACAGAGAGACACACTTGTCTCCCTTCTTGTTTCTGGCATTTTTCCCACGAGGCAACATGCATCTCTCCCTGTCCCTGGTGAGGTTTCCAACAGCCTGGTTAAGCTTTGCCCATGAAGATCACATGTATGGAGGCCACATGTGCAGAGAACACCTCACCTTCTGCCTTGATTCAGCCAGACACACAGGAAGCATCTGCACAAATGTCATCACAGCACCCAGTGCACATTTATTTATGTCCCTATGTCTCTGTGCCTTTCATTTGTCAGCTCTGGTCACCCCACAACAGTGACCAACTGTGCAGGAGCCACGAGTTCTTCGAGGAGACCTTTGAAGCCCCTTTCAGTCCTACCTGAGCAGAAACCTTCAATCATTCACACATCCATGCCCAGCACAGCCTGCCCCAGGGAGGGTGGTGAGTAATTAATTAATTGTGCTCCCACTGCCCTGCTGTGGGGCAGGACCTGCTGCCCTCAGGACAGTCCCTGGCAGCTCCATCCTGCCCCCCAGAAGCACCAGTGCTCTGGCACTGCCTGTTTCCCCAGCTGCCACAGCACCAAAAAGAGAAATCCTCAAGGAAATGGGAGGAAAGACAGAAAAATTCCACTCACTGTGCATTGATCTCATGCACGGTGCAATTCTCCTGGGGTGCCATCAATACATCCAGGTTTTCTTTGTTTCAAGGTAACCCTCAGGTTGTTTCTTGGGGTGTTTCACAACTCAGAATCAGAAAAGTAATGTTGATTCATCACACCAAGCAACCACCTCCAGCCCTCCTCTGGGAGCAGCTGTGAAAATATTACAGAAAATGTTATACATCCTTAGTTATTGCTTAATAAAACAGTCCTGAGCAGCAAGTCCACCTGCTTTGTCATGGTTTGAAGCCCTGCAACCCCCAGCAGTGTGTGCAAACTCACAGACACGTGTGTGCTGCTGCCTGTCAGAGCAGCCTTGGAGCTGGACATGCCAGTCAGGCAAAGGGGAGAAGCCAGTGGCAAACAGGAGGGCTCAGACAGGGTGAGCCAGGCAGGGCTGGAAGGAGAGCTCATGTGCTTTGAGATCCAGCTATTAAAGCCCAACTCTGGAGAAGAAGACATGTCAGGCTGTGCTCCCCAAAGGAGGCTGCTGGAGAAACAATTCCCAGGAGGAACTGCTCTGCCTTCTCTGCACACAGGGAGTACACACAAGGTTTTAAAAGCAAAATATTATTTTGGAGCTGCTGTCTGGAAAAAGATGCTCAAGTCTTGCTTGATAACAAACATTTCAAATTTCCTTGCTATTTTTCATCAAGCAGTTTTGTGGTTATTTATGGGTTAAGCTTTACACCCTCTCCAGCACGGAAGGGGAGTGTTGCTGCTCTTTAGCAACAGGAGAAATAAGACATGGAGCATCACATTTCTTGGTCAAACTTATACATCAAGACAGAGCAAAATTTATACAAACCTCAGACATCTGTGCTTCTTCATCCCCAAGTATTTGCTCCTTCTCACCAGCAAGAGACAGTTCCAGGCACCTAACAAGAGAGAAAGGGTTTAGTCTCCTTTCCATCCAGGTGAGGCTGCCTGGAGGATGGAGGATGACCTTGGTCCAGGATGAAGGATGACCCAGGTCCATCCCAGAGCCTCCCCCTTCCCAAGGCCAGGCTGCAGTGGCAGAAGCAGAGCTGAGCCCTGCTGTGAACATGGTGACAGCACTGTCAGCCAGCTCTGGGTCTGGGCTCAGACTGTGCCATTAGACAAAATCTATGGGCTTGAATTGTGCCATCTGCTCACCAGACCTGATTGGAAGTGTAGGAATTACATTAAATTACCTGATTACGTGCAGGCTGACAAATAACAGCAGATATTACAGCCAAGGCTGAACAAGAGCTTGGCCATTCCTGTCTCTGCTAGAGGAGTGGGAGTTTTGCCCTGATAATAACAAGCATTGCAAGTTTCTTCTCTTCAGAGCTGTGTTGTTTTTTGGGTTTTGTTTTATCTCAGGTTGGAGAAGAAAACATCCAAATTGCACATAATAAGTGGAACACAGCGAAAAAGAGGCAGCTGTACTCACAGATGTTACAACACAACCAAAGGTGCTTTTCTATTTCCTCTCCCCCTAGAATAAGCCACATACATCTAATGAATAACACAAGAGGTTTCCTGGATAGAATTAATAGCACACAGTCCTTCTTGACTTGCCTTTAATCACGCTCAGCACCCAGTGGGCCTGGGAGAGAAAGTCAGCATTACTCATTTCCTCGTGCAAACCCAGGGGTTGTCAGCCCTCCCAGTCCTTCACAGCTCTAACACTGCCCTTGGGGGAACAGAACCAGAACCTGTGGGCAGCCCTTGCACCTTTGCTGCTCACAGGAGTTAAAGCTTGGCTTAAAGTCAAGTGACATTTCACTTGAGCACAACCAGTGTTTACAAATGTTGTGGGTGGGAAAAGCCCTTGCTTAATTAGATGGACTCGTTCAACTTAATTCATGCACAGTGAGCTTGTATATAAATGTATATTTATGCAAATTCATGGAGATCCAGAGGAATTCACTCACTTAAAGAAGGTGGTTTAGAGGTAGATGTGACTGTCACTCTATAAGATGCACATAGACTATTCAGTCTGAGTCTGTCAGACACCTATTGTTAATGGTGGTGTGGTTTCAAGTACCTGTGCAAGTCCACAGCTACAGAAGTACCTGTGATGAAGAAAGGAAAGGAGTTCAGATAGGGCTGAATCTGAAAACGTTTCAGGATTTGCAAAAAATGGGGTTTCTAAGAGATCTCTCCTGCTCTGGCCTGGGCTGGTTCAGCCCAGAACACACCAAGCAGTAGCACAGAGGGAGTTTTGCCTAAAGAAAAAGCAAATCAAGTGTGAGTCACAGGCAACTGTGGTTAGAGAATATTGCAAACTGGAGCTCCCATCCATCAGAAAATCTGATTACCTGAATGTGTTTTGTTGAGAAACATTTCTACCTACATAAATCAAGAAGTTTTGCTTTGCTGAGCAGCTTTACCTGCACCTGGGCCCTTCATCCACAGCCATCTCCCAGCTCCCCCAGTGCCTTGGGGGTACAGCTGTCTGTCCCTCTGTTCAGGTAGCAGTAGAATGTCACACCACATCTGACCTGAAGTTCCTGCAGGCACTGAACCAGCTCTGCAAACCCCAAGAAATATTGAATTCACTGCAAATGGCATGTTTTCATTTGGCTTTTTTATGCCAAGATAGTTCGATCTGGATCCACTAGACTGGAATGAAATGTTTCATTTAAATCTTCTTGACAAGAGAGAAAAGTCTATGCATTGATTGGATTTAAAATACTTTTTTTTAATGGAAAATTATCTTTTGAGAGAGACTGCATTACCCATACACACAAACACTTAAGCACCTCTGATTAGCACATGTTGATAAGTTTGCTAAGACTTCTTGGGATCTATAGGACCTTACTCTCAATTATAATAAAGTCACTTTATATCCCCTTACTCCCCATTGCTTCAAGGCATAAAATGGGCATAAAAATAGTTATGGAGAAAGATTAAGAGCCCCCAACCAGAGCACATTTCTCTGCCTGGGCAGAGGGGCCACCAGGGCTGTGCCTGTCCCCCCCAGACCTGCTCTGTAGGAGTCACCAGGTCACTGAGGCTGAGGAGATAAAATGGCCCAAGGATCTTAAAAGGATGTTTCCAAGGGATGCTCGTTGCCTTCCCCAGCAGCAGACAAGGTTTGCAGCACAGCCTGCCCATCAGGTTGGAGTTTTGGGATGCTCCCAGGACAGCTGAGCCAAGGGAAGTATTAACACAGCTCCTGTGCTTCAGTTTGTGCCTGCAAAATGAGTGCTGCTCTCCTGGGCTGCACTGAGGTTGTAACATGCTTAAATACTTCATTAACGAGGGCTCTGTAAGTACCACAGAGACAAACAAGATTTTAGAGGGGCAGAAGCTTTTGTGCTTTCCTCTTTTCCACAGGGGAGAGTTTCAACTCACCGTTCAATTTGCAATTGCTAAGAGAAAATTGTTCACATGGTGTTGGATTTGCCAGCACAGTTTGTGCCTCCATCTAATTGTTTTTAAACTTTGCATCTTGGGAAGAATTAGCAATCATGGTGTTCTTAGAGCCTTCAGGTTTTTTTAGAACATTTTTCTTCCCATAATATCCCATATGTTTCTATTGCTTTCAGGGGAGCAGAGCCAAGTCATCCTCTGACTAAGATCTGCTAACTCACAGAGCACACCAATTACTGGACAAAGCATTTGCAGTCAGTTGTAGAGATCAAGACAAACTTCCCTAGTGGGGAAATTTCTACGAGGAATAAACGTAAATCTTGTTAACATCATTGCTTGCATTCTTCTGCATGCAAAGCCAGGTTAATTTTCTTAAGGCTTTCTTGATGAGAGGAGGAGTGAGAAGGTGATCATAGGAGGATGTCTGATTAAGACCACTGAGGCCAGGTATTTGTATGGAGTCATTCCTTCAATCCTTTCCAGGGCTGGCTCAGGAACATCAGGAAAGCTGAGATGCAATAGCAGTTTTTGCCACCCTTCCTGATATGGTTTCTGCTGGAATTAAAGACATTTCAAACTTCTTTAACTAACAGTGATAGATTACCACTACCAAAGGCCACACCATTATCCAGGATATGTCCCCACCACCCACTTTGGCTTCTGCTTTAAAGTCCTTTGTGTGACCTTAAATGTGAGGCAAAGGTTTGAGCCCTACAAAAATCTGGCCTCTGATGGCTGTAGAAAAATTCTGAGCTATTTAAATTGTTGTACTTAAAACTAATATTGGTTCTGGTTTTAAAGTGTTCTTAAATCCTCCTACTCATGGAAAGAGGATAAAAATATCCCACCACACCTGCTTGTGTACTTCTAACAGCCACTGCTTCTTAAGGATGAGTGGTTCAAAGTTGTCCCCTAAGCTTTTTTTTTTTGATCATTTGACAGGTTAGATATTTTAGGATTAGGCAATGTGCACCCAGTGAGAGAAAAGGCCAAGAGTTCAAGGCACTTGTGTCCAGTGGCACTGCAGTGTGTCAGCATCCCTCTCATGGCCCCACTGCAACACCCACCCCTTCACTTCGCCTTCCACAAAAGCCTCCAAACCCATTCCCTTCAATGGAGACTTGTGCCCTCTCCATTGCTTCATTGTGGGCTTGTAATCTCGGGCAGGCTCCTAAAAATAGAACCACTTCCCTCACATCTGTGCCCTTCTCATGTCAGCAAAACCATGGCACGAAGTGCCTAAATCAGCCTCTCATCTCTGGGATAAGGAGGATTGCCCTTCTCTGGTCAAAAGCCACGGCTGGCAGATGTTTGGGTTTCTTCCCTTTGGCCACGGGCAGTGGCAGATCCAGAGCTGCTCCAAAGGGCTGAGGCTCTGCACCAGCTCCTTGCTCTGGGAAATCCCAGCTGTCTGCTCACATTCATCCTCTGGAAGCAATCTTTAATCCTCCCAACGTTCCCTTTGGGCTCTTCATTCCAAGGCTGCAGAATGTCTTCACACAGCCCCAGATTCCAGAAGCACCTCAAGGCAAAGGGTGAAAAAGCGAGTAAGTGAATGTGAATATTTTGGCATTTATATTTGGTTGGTTGGGTTTTTTTTAATACTAAAAAAACAAACCAAAACAAACATTAAACAAAAAACCCTACCAATAAATTAGTTGCCATCTTCCTCTTTCATGAAGGTGCTTAATCTGCTAATTCCTTTGAACATCAAAGCCACAAAGTCCTGTGTTTCCTCCTCTCATCCTTTCTTCCCCTTCAACAAACTATTTTTACTGCAACAGAAGCACCAACCATGGACCCACCAAACCTCTGCTTTACAAAAGATCATATTATCTGTTCAGTGGCTGGTACTTCCCACCCACTTTTCCTACCTTGAGCCTGCTGATGGGTATGACTGACACACACACTGACTTATCCATGACAGACTTTATAACCATGTTATTGAAGATTCTCCATGTGCTTTTGGGTGTCTGAAGTTTGGCCATGACCAAAGGACACCCAGAGCCCTGGCTGCTCCTCTGGCCCCAAGGATGTCACCTGAAAGGGAGAGGGGCTGTGACACCCAGGTGTTTGAATACCAGGCAGTGTTTAAGCACACCCTGCATACATTTCCCTAAGTAAGATCCTCTTCCTTTCTCACCTAGATTTAGCCCACACGAGGCAGACATGTGACAGGGAAAGGCATATCTTAATTTTGAAGCTGAGGGAGGGCAAAGGAAATATAGCCAAGGGCTAAGTGAAAGTAGAGGACAAGAACATGGAGAAATTTTCAAGCTGGCTGATCTGCAGGTGAAGGGCAAGTCTGAAACAGAACCAAAGCTGCTTAACCAGACCTTTGAGGCCATCTGAGGTGAGACAGAATCAGCAGAGATTTCATTACTCACAAATCCCTCCAGATGTCTTAAATAATTCATAGCAAGCACTGGGACATAAAGACCAGGAGTCCCATTAGGAGGCACATCGTATTGTTTTTGTTCATTAGGGTGAGTCACACAAAACACATTATTACATAAAGCAGGATGTCTCATTAATTACATCAGTCTGGGGGCTATAATGTACCAGTGCCTGGGAGGGCTCTGGGGGACTCAGTCCTTGTCCTGGTCGTGTTTCCCTGCAGAAAATCACCCCTCACTCCCACCCAGCTGTCACCGGGGGTCTGGCTCCCAGCACCCTGGCTGTGACTCTGGACATTTCTCCAGCAATGTCACCTCTCCCATGAACTGCCTCTCGAGGACACGAGTCTCCTCATCCCACACAGGCTGGGCACAGCTCCAGCTGAGCACCCAACCCTGGCACCAGCGAGGGAAAACCCACCCCTGAGCTGAGCTGCTGCTGCCACCGTCATCTCTGGGAACGTAACAGAGGCTAAAGGAGGAGTGTTTGTCACTGTGGCATTTGGAATAACACGGCAGGGCTGCACCGTGGCTTCTGGAGCAAGGGAAGCTGAGCATTTCAACAGCAGCTGCCAGTGTTTGCCCACACAGGCAGGTGGTAGCCGTGCCTGCCAGCTGGACGGGAGACCTTGGGACCCCACATCTCCACACTGTGTGCATGAATGATGGTGAAAAGGGGTGCCACATCCACTTCAGTCCTGCCACCTGCAGGTACCCAAATGAGGGGAGCTGAATTTCATGAAGAAAAATATATTGCTTAGAGAGAGTGGCCAGGTTCTTAGGGCTTGAGCTGCTTCTGCAGAGATGGGGCAGAAACCCCCCCTGGGGAGGTACCAGCAGTAGCTGAGCACTGTAGGCTGGACACCCACACCATCTGTGCAGCCTCTGCCCACTTTTGGAGCTCAGCAGTGCAGCTCCCTCCTACCTTTTCAACAAAAACTGTTGTTAGGGGAGACACACACCACTCCAGAGTCAGTCTTCAAAAATCTACATCCCCCTGTGGAAGCCCATCTCAACCTCAGGGACTAAATGAACTCCCCAGTTCCCTCCTGCCTCCCTTCTACTGTCCTACAGGTAGGACTGTGTCCAGGGATGGATGCCTGCAGGGATGTGAGACAGAGATGGGAATGGGAATTGGGCTTCACTGTTTGGCACAGAAGAGGAACCTGTAAGTAATTTAGGGGAGCTTCAAGGTCTGCACTAACATAACCTTCCAGAACAGTATTCACTCCTTTCTAGGTTATATCCAGACTCCACACTTGGACACATTACTGAAATATTGCTGCCAGGATACAGTCTGGGTTGCCTGTACAGCATCTTTAGAATTTTCTGGTGGGGAGGAGAGAAAAGGTCAGGGAACATCCTCTTGTGTTTTGTGCTCTAGCAGCTAGTCCTTGTGAGTGTATCAAAATGCAGCAGCAATGACAGGGACAGATGATCTAGAACTCCCTGCATTATTAATATACAGTGAAAGATGAGGCAACTTTTGTAAAAAGTATCTGTTTGCATGTTTAATATATGGTGCTACAACCTCAGTGCTCTGCCACTCCTGATGCTGCATTAAAACACAGTTAACCTTTTAAGAAGTCCCACACTGAACAAAAGAGAAAATATTCCACTGCATTCAAACACTCCAGAATATTCCAGGCATGGGAATAGGACTGTAAAGAGCAGGAGAAAAGGCAGGAAGGTGGGGAGAGAAAATGCAGTGACAAATGCAATGAAAGTGAAGTAGAAGGAGAAACAGGTGAGAGAAGTAGAGGCTGGAGACAGAGTTCAGAGTGTGCCTGGGCTCCTCCAGCTCCAAGGAATTCAGTCTCTCCCATGGGACACCCACACCATGATGGAGCAATGCAGCACCACATCTCACATTGCTGGAAGGTGCTTCCTCACTCCTCACTGAGCCTCCAGCTCCACAAAGCACCATCCCCTCGTGCATGCCTTGCCTAAGATGAGCAGTTCACCCCAGCACTCCAAATCCCAGATTCTTATCCTACTGTTGCATGAAACAAACTCCATTCACAGCTCCAGTCTGGCTTCTGGAAGGGGTTTCCTCTCTCATCTCAGGCTCAGCCTCGTGACAACCAGAAAAAACAAGCAGCAAGATTTGTGTCTATGGGAGCAGGGGGAAAGGATTTTGGGGGTGCAAGGACCATGGAATCATTCTCCTCCAGGAACCCTGAGCAGTCACATTATGCCTGGTCCTCTAAAAGCGAGTATGGCAGAGCCAGGCCTTTAAGCCCTGTAGTAACCAAATCCCAGAAATACTTTATGCTAAGCTCTTTACCATGGAGTGACTGAGCAGCACATGTAGAAACCAGCCTTAATGCCTGCAGAGAGCAAGGAGTCAGGGAGACATAGGTTTCTTCTCGTTATGTTAAGCTTAAATAGAATTATATGGTCTTTAGTTTACCTTGCCATGCAGGCACATTAGGCATGGATTTCTCTAAAGCCAGAACATCACAAGCTACCCAAACAACCCTGTCATTGCAATTTCACAATTTCCCTCTTTTGTGCATCTCTGAGCTCTGACTGCAGGAAAATTTCTTCTCCTCAGCCCACTGCCATCTGGAGCAAGGTTCAGACTCAGTCACAAGCCTAGTGGGAAAGGCTATTTCTGGAGAATGGTGGGAAGGTTAACGATGACTATGCTTAGAGCTGGTGATCTCTTTCTGCATCTCACTGTGACACTCCAGTCTCCACTGCACAATCTGGAACCACTAAGTGGAAGCCACTGGGAAGAGAACAAGAGTTCTGAGGTCTGACAGGAACTGGGGAATACAGAACCTCAGTCAGGAGAGCCTCCCCAGAAGCTTCCGATCTGAAATTATCCTGACTCATCCAGGAGGCTGGAGCTGGTCCTAGATACATGCAGAGCATCAGCAGGAGATTCTCAGCAGCTGCAGGGACTTTGCAACTCCTATATCAGAGCCAGTCCAGCTCATGAGGGGACAGAGGCAAAGGGTGTTCAAATGGGTTAATTACAGGTTATGTTACTCTGCACAGGGAACATCAAAACTTTAACTCTTGTGTTAAAAGCAGACATCAGAGGATGCCTTGAAGCCTCCTGCCATCACAGAAACAGGTGGTACCCATGGCTCTGCTGCTCTGAACTAACAGAGCAGCTTCCAGAGCACCCTCTGGCTGCAGGCTGGATCACTCCATCCTGCCTTCAGCACTGCACAGCATCTCCTTGAACAGCTTCAGCTCCCTGACAACCTTCCTCAGCCATTTTAATGCTCTTGCTCTTTCTGCCCCAGCTCTGATGTACAAGGACATGCTCCTCCACACTCAAGGCACAGACCAGGAAGGAGAAAAGGAGGAGAGATGCTAATGCCATCACTAGTAGGTGTTACAAGACAGTGGCAGACAGGCTGTTTATTTCTGCTGGGCTAAGCTGGAGGTGTTTGGATGTTTTGATACGACTTGACATCCAACCCCTCAAATAATCGATGCTGCATCCCCAAAAAGGCCCGAGACAGGCGTATTATGCTCTGATGCTATTTCCAGCATTGTCCAGCAGACTCCACAGGGAAGAGGAACAGCTGCAGCTCAGGCAGTTTTACGAGCTGTGACTGGCCTGGCTGTTCCAGGCAATGCCTGTCAGGTCTGAGCGAGCTGGACGCCTGTAATCGGGCAGAGCTGCTGTTTGTTACCCCCTCGCGGTCTCCTGACTTTTCATCTTGATTAAAGACTATGCTGAGTGATAGAATTAGCAAGGCAGGGATCCTAATCCATTCACTGCTCCTGAAATCCAGTTGCCTGCCCACATGCTCGTCCTCGGGGCTACCAATTAGGGGCACCAGCTGCTAGCCTGGATGCCAGGGCCAGGAGCTATTAGTGCACAGACCATTAGCTTTAAAAGGCATTTGGAACTTCTGAACGCATTAGGTTTGTGTGATTGACATACACCACTGCCATATGTGGCTCACTGTCCTTTCTGTCAACCATTTGTTCTCCAAAAAATGTGTGATCTTGGTGGAGCATCTCATGAAAACGTCTTACCATGAGCATCCAGGTTCTGTATTAGTTAAATAGTTGTTACCTGCTTTAACCAACTTCCTTGGCATCTTTCCTCTGAGACAGGAGTGGCAATGGGTTGTATGAAAGGTTGGTCTCTATTTTTAGCCCTGTCATTTGTCCAGTTAATGGTTCCAGGGAAGTCATTTCCCTTCTTTATGCTTCAGCAACCCCATCTGTAAGATGGTAATGATGAGTCTGTACCATAGGGTTTTGAGATCTATGCTTGTAAAAAATATACTAAAACTCAGAATTACCGTGTCTGCCTAAAGCAGGGGTGGAGAGGATGCCCCATGGGCCTCTGCAAAGGATGTTTTTCGGAAATCCTGTTCTGCCATGGTACCAGTGCTGGATGCCCCTGCACAGGGTCAGATCTCTGGGGGCTGCTCTTACCCTTGGATCCCCAGCAGTGGTAGTGCCAACAAGCTGTGCAGGTCATTCCTGAGAGGATGACAGCAGATGATGACAGAGGGTGCTTTAGTTCCCTCTGTGGTTCAGGTCAAGCTTTAGGATGGTTTAGGTCCCTCCACCACCAAAGGGATCGAGTCATTGATTTCAGCTTGTTTCCCTCACCCTGCCTTCATTTCCCCAGTCTCAAGCACAGCTCAGGGTTGGGCAAATCATCACCCCACTTTCCATCCTTACTTGGCTCAAGCAGCACATCTCCTCTCTGCTGCTGACTCTACCCCTTCTCAGATGTGTCTCATTCTGCCATGGGGACCTGCTCTTTGTGCAAATTAACAGGGTTGGACTGGAGTGTCCCCGAGCCCAATGCAGCCATCAAGGAATCTGGAGTTCAAATACAAGATTTCATTAAAAGTCTCTAAAAGGGACATTAGAATACGAAGTTTCCTGTCCTTCCTACTACTTTATATAGCTGCCAAATTCCAGCAAAAGTCTTTTAAAAATAATTTAACATTATGCCCCTTAGCTGGATTCTTGACATGCAAACATTAAATCAGTGTCATTCTAAGCTGGTTTTTTATCTCGGGTCTGGCACATTTTTCAGGCTCAGGACAGTTCTTTTGTCATTTGAAATAACTCTTCCCTCGGCAACACACACATCCTTCAACTTCCCCAGATGGTCTCCTCCTCCAAGCTAGAATAATGTATTTAAATTTATCCAATGGTTCTCATGACTCAGATTTCCCATAACTGGATGGTTTCTACCCGTCCTCTGCTCCACCTGTTCAGACATCACAGCAACCCTCTCCCTGGCTCACAACCCTCAGTGCTGTGGTTCATCAGTGCAGTGTGACTGCCTTCAGGGGGAGGGGTTTAGCTGGTTTAGTCAGTCCTACAGCACTTCTAGAGAAGTTTCACATTCACACAACTCGTGGTCTACAGCTTGGACAGAAACCATGGCTTTCAGAATCTGCTTCAAAGTTTTGGTTTACTCCGCTCCAAATCTCTATCCCCTGAATATTTCTCATCAAACTACATATCCAATCCAGCAGAAAACTCATTCAGCAACCACAAACACATCACCCTCACTGTCTCCATAAACAGGTCATTTTCTGCTTTGGACTACAGAAGAGAAACCCAAATCCTTGTATGTGCATGTCTAATCATCTGCCTGGATTGCATCAAGACAAGAGGCAGTGATTTTAAATGCCATATAAAGGATGAAGGCATCCCTCTCTACTGCTGTTCATTGAGCTCCAGGCTCCTACACTGCACAGGCCCTTTTGAAAATGTCACCAGTGCCTCCCAACTCACAGGACTCCTACTGGAGCAAAGGTATTTTTGGAGAAAAGCATCCTAAGTCTTACTGACGTTCAATAAATCCTTTGAAAGTGCTGACAGGAATGTGTGGTGGCTCATCATGGCCTGGAGCAGCTGAAAGTCAGATGCAGGGAAAGAGGGTGAGGGAGGATGAAATGAGATGAACAAGAGGAAGGGGTGGAAGGAACAAAGGCAAGAGGTTGGATACTTGCTTGGATGAGCTGTTAGATTGGCTTTAAATTTAAGCTGGAGTTTGAGAAGGCAGAAGTGAACTAAACTACTGGATATTGCCTTGCCACTGTTTTCAGCTGCCATTTGAAATCCTTCCTCTGCCCCAGCCCAGGTCCCCCAGGGAACCAAATGCACAAACCTCAGGCAAGAACCTGGTTCCAGAGAAGGACAAACAATGGCAAACACAGTCTTGCTTCAGTAGCCCAACAACTCTGATGATATGGCAAAGTTTACCCCAGCCATGAAAATTAAACAAGCCATGAAATGTGTAGGAGCAGAAACCCAAATGAATGGGAGATGCTGCATGTCAGAAAACTAAGCCCTTTGCCACAATAAACAAACAGGAAGGGAAGATTAGCAAGGGCAAATAGACAAGCAACTAATTACAGAGTAAATTAACTCTCCAACCATGTACATAATCAGACAAGAAACATTATAAGCATAAGCCAGCAGTTTCAGCAGCAAAATGTTGACAAAATCCCCATATATCACCCTTTGGCTCAAGCAGCAAAGTTCTGCTTGAACATGTCAAAGAGGAGCCATTTGGGAGCCCCGAAGCTCTCACATCAGGGCTGTCTCTTCACAGGACCCTGCTGTCCTTTGCCACAATAGCCATGAGACAAACAAGGCACAAAACTTCCCAAGGCTCCAGTGCTCTCCTGGTAAACTGTTCCCACTGCCTGACACAGCCAGAGACAGTTCTGGAGTTCTGAATGTTCAGAAAACTGGGAACGTCCACTAGAAATAAATAGTGCTGTAAATAGATCAATAATTGGCCTCAGCAATTTTTAAGTTTAATTTTTACGAAATAAAATCAGTGGGCACTGTTCTCAGCCCTTTTGCGCCTCAAAATGTCGATGGCAAAACAAAACACTGTGAAACATGTTTGGGATATTTTTAAAAAATATTTTAAAATTTAGTCTTGATCAAGAGGCATTGATAACACACAGAAATACAGAGAGCAAGCAATTTTCCCCCCCGAAGTTCCATGCTGAGATCCTGCAAAGAGCTCTGGTGGCTGCCTTTTACAGCTGAATAACAGAGCCTGGTAGGTTCCTGTAGTGTCCTGATGTGGTTTCATCTACACAGACAGATAAACATGCAATTAACTGGTGGAAATGGAAGAAACTGGTCAGAAGTTTGTCTGAGAGTGCCTGAACCTGGCTGGGTGCAAGGAGCTGATTCTGCCCTTGGGTCAGCATCACTCTCTGCTGGGGCTGGAGTTTCTGTCCTCCCCTGAAGCAGGTAGGACAAAGCTGCCTGGTGAACAAAGGACAAGAAGCACTTGGCCCCAGCATCAAAACCATGGCAAGGGTGAAGTGAGGCAGGATATGACCAGGAAAGTCCCTGAGGACACAATGAAACAATGGGGAACATTCTTGCAGCCCACTTTTGCACTCCAGGGGGATGGGCTGCTTTTCCACAGCAGCAGCAGTGTCAAGAGAAAACAAACCAAAACGAAATAAATTGGGTTTTATTTGCTCAAAGCAAATGTTCTCTTCTCTGTTGCTTCAGCAGCTTAAGGAGAAGCTGTGCAGCATTGTCAAAATGCCTGAGGAGCACTTGAAGCTTCCAAAATCAATGTCTGATTACCCATAACAGCCCATCAGTGGGGCAAGCCCTACACACAACCCTTTGTGGCCATAATACACATTTCTGTGCATTTTGCTGCCTCCAACACAGCTCCCCAGGCTGCTCCCTGGAGACTGGGAACCACCAGTGGCTGGGACCACCTCAGCAGTGGCAGTCCCTGGATTTTGGCAAATAAAACAAGTCCTCACAGCTCCCCATCACAGCTCCCCTCCCCAGAGCCAGGCTGCTCTGAAATCCTGCCTCCCAGACACCTAAGGGCTGGGGATCAAGGTGAGCCCACACCACCCTGGCCAAGGGACATCAAGGGACCTGCAGGAAGGGAACTCCCTTCCAGGCATCCTATTTTAAGCCATGAGGAATATTTTGGGATCAATCCCATACCTCATTAATGATGTCTCTCTCGCTCAATCTGTCATGGCAATACCGTGCCCCTCCGTCCTCTGACCTGAGAAAGACAATAATTGGTGAGGCTGCCAAATGCCCATCCATCCTCCAGGATGTTCAGACATGCAGCTTTGCTCCTTCCACCAGCACCTCTTGAACCTGTGCAGGCCGTGTCTATTAAAAACACGGGACGTGCAGCCAAGAGGACAGCGAGAGATGGATGGGGCTGGAATGCAGCCACTTCTGAGGAGAGAGGCAGGATCAGCCTGCCATGGGCACACACAGACTAATGAAACCTGCAGGACTGGCAGGCAATTACCTTGTTTGCCAAACTTCTCCTGGAGGAGTCACACATTTCCAGTGTTCTGTCTCTCGCCTCGGGGACAAAGCTGTCATCTGGCCTATGGTTGTCTTTCTAAGGTCAAAGGATGGAGATGCATGGTGGGGCTGCGATTGAGAGACCATTAACGTGGTACCCATTTCATTCCAAAATATTCTTTGTATCTTAAAATATGGTGTTGGGAAGGAAGTTCCCACTGGCCTGAGAGCACGCTCTGCAGGGTTCGGGTTTGGGCATCTTCACAAAACACTGAGTTTGGTCAGACTAGAGTAGCAGGGTGATGGGTGTGACCAGAACATACAGTCCTTCATGCAATTGTGATGAGTTAATGAGTTACTGAGGCCTCTCCTGCAGATCAGCCTGGAAGTGCTATTTGGACAGGCAAGTTATACATTTAAATTTCTTTTTTTTTTTTTGGGCACCTGGGACTTGTGATCAGAGCTTTATTCTCAGAAACAGTTTCTACAGCTTTAAAATGCTTCCATATCTATCCTCCCTGATTTCCACTCATACCGTGAAGACTCAGCATATGCAATAACTAAAATTTTGGTAAATACCAAAAATTAAGGAACTTGTGGGGGAAAAGCGCAAACAAGCAAGGAAGAAGTCAAGTTTAAAATGAGATCTAAACAAAAGCAAAATGGATGAAAGGGGGAAAAAAATCCAGGTGGTGGGGATTAATCAGATTTCACCCAGACTTCCCCCCAAATAGCAGTTTACAAAAGTCAAACACTATTTCATGTTCTCTACCATAACCTTTGGAGCTCAAAATGCTCATCTGTTCACCCACGTCCCCTCACAGTGGTGCTTGCAAATGACACACACATTTGCCTGTGATCTGTGCTCTCCCTAATGCAGCCCAGCCTGTGCTTGCCCTCTAACAATTTTCTCTGGAGCAGGTTCAAGCTCAATTTGCTCCTGCTGGTATCTATCTGTCATCAGATGTGTCAGACCCATCGCCCCCAGCTTGGGTGGGCAGGAAGGAGACGAAAGGTCACCTTCTACATACGGTGTGTTCTCCAGGAGGCAGGAGAGAGCAGGAGGGAAACCAAATTTCCATCTACCTGACAGGAATCCAAAGCTTTTTTACCCTTTTTCTGTTGCATTTCATTCCCCACGGTGGCAGTGCAGCTCGGTGCCTTTGGTGGGTGTGCTTGGGAGAGATGAAAAGGAATCAGATTCATTGGAATGCCAGGAGAGCTGGTGCTGCCAAATGGGAGCTCTGAAAGTTGTGGTGCCTTTCCTTAAAGGAAGGATTTCCCAGCAGCCTGAAAATGCCCTGATTCCCTCAGGCTGTGCTGGGCACTGAAACTGGTTCATGGAATGGCTTGGGTTGGAATGAACCTTAAAGATCCTCTTTTTCTAACACCTCTGCCATGGACAGGGATACCTTCCACCAGCCCAGGTTCCTCCAAGCCCCATCCAACCTGGCCTTGGACACTTCCAGGGATGGGGCAGCCACAGCTTCTCTGGGCAGCCTGTGCCAGGGCCTGCCCATCCTCACAGGGAAGAAACTCTACCCAATATCCAATCCAAATCTACCCTCTTTCAGAATGAAGCCATTCCCTCTTGTCCGGCCACTCCATGCCCTTGACTAAAATCCGACTCCATCTCCCTTGGAGCTCCTTCAAGTACCAAAAGGCCACAATAAGGTCACCCCAATCCAAATTCTCTCAGCCTTTCCTCACAGGAGAGCTGTTCACTGTGGCCCTGGCATGCCCCACCACAAGCTGGCATGGCTTCCATGGACTGTGCCAACAGGAGATGCCCTCACTGGGAAGAGGAAGGACATCACAGCTCAAGCTTTAACCTACATTAGACAGCTCAGCTATGGGCACCTTCAGCACCTCAGCAATTAGGAACCTAAGCCCTCCAAATGAACAATTGAGAGCACATCAACTGGTGACTAAAGCACATCATGCTGGTCCCATGAAGCAATGGGATGTCTGGATGGTGATGCATCCAGGATGATGGTACCAGTTTCACTCACAGGCCCCTACCAGGTTGACACAAAAGAGGACAGATGTGATTTGAAAACAGCTGCCAAATTCCAATCCTGCCAAGGAGCAACACATCTCCTGATTTTGGGAAGGGGCTTGCCATGCTCCAGGAAAGCCATGGTGTGAGGCATATCCTGGCATGTGAAACTCAGGGGACTTAGATCCACTTGCTAGGGAGAAATTTGGACTGGAAAGCAGAGCAGAGAGAAAGAGGGTGTGTGGGGTGGGGTGTGCACTGCCCACACAAGAGGGAACCTCTGTTCTATCCTACACAGGGCAACACGGGCTTGGGAGAGATGGAAAAGTGGCTGGAGCAGGGAGAGAAGCCAAAGCATCCATCTGCATTGAAAAAGGATCTCATCCTTACTGCAGATAGAGCCACGAGGATATTTTTTATCCTTGAGGTTTATTTTCTTACTGTTTCTGTGTCTGACACCAGTCAAAAGGGATTCTGGGGGAAAAAAATATAAATTATACTTTTAGCATTTTATAAATGGAGATGTATGATCTCAGTGATTCAGTGAGACCAGAAGACTATGGGATGGCAAAAAAGGAGCTTGGAGATTTATTTCCCGTTAGAGTGCAGCAGATGGGGAGGAAGGGGGCACTGACAAAGCCAAATGATTTGGTGGGGAATCAGAGCCAAAATGTAGGGAAGGCAAAAATCAAATGGAGACAGGCTGAAAGTTTTCCAGTGAAATGTTTTGCCCTCACCAAGAGAAGTGGTCTTTTCTACAAAAGGACACGTTCAGGGACACCCCCAGGTTTAATGAAATTATTATTTTTCAGTTTGCACCGAGTAACAAATCCAAAAAGACCCAAAGCACCAGAAAAAGAAGTTAGGTTGCAGCAGACTTATTTATTGAAAACATAAGTGAAAGAAAAGGCTTATGTACAATTCTGAAAGCATAAGGCTTATGTGCAATCCTCCCATCAATGAAATCTAATTTCCCACCCATTTTTAAGGCTGGAATGAAAAAGAAGAGTTAAGGAAAAACATTCTCAAGAAAAGCAAGCCAGATGCAATGGACAGTGAAGCTGCAGGAGGTTTTAGCTGTTGTTACCTGCCAATCTCCCCGAGCTGCCATGGGAAGGATAACCACAGCCTGGAGGACAGCCTGCTGCTTAAACCAGGGAGAGGCTTCTACACCCCAATGAAATGATTTTTTTTTCCCTTGGCCACCTCTCTTCATCTAATAAAAGGTTTTCTCTCTCTCTACAACCCTTGTCTTAATGTAACACTTAATCCTCACTAGCAACACCCCCCCAGAGTAAGCAAGGCTGTTTCAGAGAAGGAGAGAGGACTGGGACATCCAGAGCCAGTGCACCAGGATGCCAGGAATGCATCTCCTTGAAGGCTGATTTTGCTGTGCCTCTGACCCTGCTCCCCAAACATCTCATCCCTCATCTCTCCTCCTTGCATCCCTCATGCTTCCTCTTGCCCTGTTAGATGTTTTGATAGTCACTAAAATAGGAAAATACAGACAAACACCCACACGGGACAAATTTAGCAACAAGAATTGGAGAAGAGAGGTTATTTTTCCACGCTGGCTGTTCCAGCACAGGCAACAATTGGTGCAAACTGTACCTTTTGCAGCATGTGTCAGTGTGCAGACACCCAGCACAGATCTCAGCAGCAGCAGTAGCTGTGAGCAAGCTGGTTTGTAACAACCAGCATGAAGTAATGATGCAATGAATACACTCAACTATTTCACTGTGCAGCCAAAGGAAATGTCTTTTGGTCCTTTATGCATGAGTCTTCTAAGTGTAAACTTTTCCCAGTAAGAGAAAGGAAATCATCCTTAGACCTTAGCAAGAGTGATTCAGACAGCCCCAGGCAGCAAAGATCTGAGCTGATAAAGAGCAACAGTTTCTGACTGCCTTTGGAAAAGTATTTGCTGATTTTTGTTCATGTGCAGTGTTGCTTCAAGCTACAAAAGACACAGAGGTTAATGGCAGGCCACTGGGAAGATGTCCTTGTCTTGTTTCTTTCCAACATGCTTCCTCCCCTTTTCCAGAGGTGGAGGGCCAAGTGGGAGATGGGCTGGCAGTGGAAGCCTCATCCCCACTCCCTAAGCAGGGTCAGCCCAGCTCTGGCACCTCTGTTACTCTGAGAATGAAACAGAACTGCCATGGTAGAGGCTGCTCCAGTGCAGTTTTCCAAAGCAGATGTGCACAGGAATAAAAGCCAAACATCTGTCAGCTCCACGTGACTAACTCAGGAGCACAGCACATACATTGGAAATCTGGTAAAGAAAGAGCAGAGGAACAAACACATGGAGAGTTTCCACTCTTTGAGTATCTCAGCACTTCCCATCTCAGAAATAAACCCCTCTGATGGACAGAGTAACTAGGAGGAGTCCCTGGCTGCTCTGGGTCTGATAGCAGCAAGTATTTCTTATTCAAAATGAAAAGAAATGCATGGAGAAGACAGTGAAAACAGGTAAAAAAGACAGGAAAAACCAGAAAAGTAAGAAGAACCACAGGGTGAAATCCTGGCCTTTCTAAGTCAGTGGCAAAACACTCCCACTGGTTTCCATAGCTTATATAAGTTCTCTTTTCACTACTGAAACATCCTGACAAGTACAGAAAAATTTATCATGAAGGATTTTGCTCACACTGTCCATCATTCCTTCTGCAGTGCCATCACCATGGTATGAGATCAGGTAGGGTGCCCCACCCTCCAACAGCACAGCTCTGATGTGGAAGTGGCTGCAGCCTTTTGACCTTCTCCCCTGGCTATAAGATAAGGAATTGGGCCTTTTCCCCTCCTGCTTAGGCAGGGCTTCTGGCATTTGTTTCCAAATGAGCAGAGCAGCATAAAAACTCTGCCTCAGAAACATGTTTTGTAATGAATACTACCTACAAAATTGATGAGATGGCATGGGGGATGATCTCTCTCTACCCTGTACGTAAGACAGTGCCCGTGCTCCCCTCTGACAGAACCTCCACAGGGTGTGCAGGGACCAAACCTCAGCCCAGCATCACCCAGCAGTGCAGGGACCAAACCTCACCCCACATCACCCAGCAGTGCAGGGACCAAACCTCAGCCCAGCATCACCCAGCAGTGCAGGGACCAAACCTCACCCCACATCACCCAGCAGTGCAGGGACCAAACCTCAGCCCAGCATCACCCAGCAGTGCAGGGACCAAACCTCAGCCCAGCATCACCCAGCAGTGCCAGGGGGAAATGAGATCACCTGGCCTCCTGCTCAGCCATGGCTCATGGGCTCCCCAGAGCTTCCTTCCAGCCCTGTAAATCAGCCACCCAAGCAGAGGTTGGCCAGAAGGTGCCTCACCCCTTGCAGGACTCACAGCCCTGCCCTCCTCTCCCAAAGCCATTTATTTGGAAAGGGCAAAGCCAAGGTCCCAGCACAGCCATGACTAATGCCGAGCTAATTCCCAGGGGAGGGGCAAAGCAGCTCCCAAGGAAACAGAGTTTGATGCTTTCCTCACCCAAGCTGTGAGAGATTAAGAGAGAGCTTGCTCTTACCAGTAAAAATAAATGCTTTCCTCATCAGAGATTAGAGAGGGCAGCTCTCCCTCTGTGTTCCATCTGCAGGGCCAGGGCAGTGTCAGGGCTCAGAGTACACCAAGGACCTGCTGCAGCACTCCAAGGGATGGACCTGGGGAAGCCCAGAGGGAAAAAATAGGGTGACTCTTGTCCTAACCCTCTTAGGTGTTAAATGCTGAAGTAGTTGGTCAGTTTTCATTGTCACAACCGGGCAAAACTCACCCTCACTATTCCCCATGCAGTTGTTTCCTGCTTCAGGTTTGATCACCAGAGCATTTATAGTCCTTACTGATGCTCATCCCATTCAGAGGTGTGAAACAGCCCCCAAATTCTACACCTGCAGTGGAAGCTGCTCTTCATTCGAGCCAACAAATAAAGTTCTGAGAGTAGCAAACATGCAGTAAAAATGGCATTAATAAATGATAAAATAGAATGCACACGAACTATTTGCAGCACAAAACAATGAGGCTCAACAAAGGTGAGGCAATATCTATTAAAACAAAGACTACTTGAAATTACTAATTCTTTNTGGGCTCCCCAGAGCTTCCTTCCAGCCCTGTAAATCAGCCACCCAAGCAGAGGTTGGCCAGAAGGTGCCTCACCCCTTGCAGGACTCACAGCCCTGCCCTCCTCTCCCAAAGCCATTTATTTGGAAAGGGCAAAGCCAAGGTCCCAGCACAGCCATGACTAATGCCGAGCTAATTCCCAGGGGAGGGGCAAAGCAGCTCCCAAGGAAACAGAGTTTGATGCTTTCCTCACCCAAGCTGTGAGAGATTAAGAGAGAGCTTGCTCTTACCAGTAAAAATAAATGCTTTCCTCATCAGAGATTAGAGAGGGCAGCTCTCCCTCTGTGTTCCATCTGCAGGGCCAGGGCAGTGTCAGGGCTCAGAGTACACCAAGGACCTGCTGCAGCACTCCAAGGGATGGACCTGGGGAAGCCCAGAGGGAAAAAATAGGGTGACTCTTGTCCTAACCCTCTTAGGTGTTAAATGCTGAAGTAGTTGGTCAGTTTTCATTGTCACAACCGGGCAAAACTCACCTTCACTATTCCCCATGCAGTTGTTTCCTGCTTCAGGTTTGATCACCAGAGCATTTATAGTCCTTACTGATGCTCATCCCATTCAGAGGTGTGAAACAGCCCCCAAATTCTACACCTGCAGTGGAAGCTGCTCTTCATTCGAGCCAACAAATAAAGTTCTGAGAGTAGCAAACAAGCAGTAAAAATGGCATTAATAAATGATAAAATAGAATGCACACGAACTATTTGCAGCACAAAACAATGAGGCTCAACAAAGGTGAGGAAATATCTATTAAAACAAAGACTACTTGAAATTACTAATTCTTTTCCTCCTCAAATCTGTTTGTATCAAGTATTTTTAGTGCTTTATATTTCCTACATTACCAGCTCATTTGTAAATCTCAACATCTTTACATAATTTTTAAGCTCCATTTGTTCTTCTGCTGACAGTTAATACTTCATTCAATTAATATTTTTACATTTACCAAAGTGCTATAAAATCTTTTATCTTTGCAAAAAATAATATTCTTTTGATCCTCTCCAGTGTTCTGCTGCAGGCAATATTTTGTAGGTGTACTTGGAAGCTGGGAAACAATTCCACAGAGCTGGAACTGCCAACGCTCCTTCCCTATTTGGAGGAAATTCCAGCTCTTGGTGTCTTTAGGAGGAGGGATGTTGCACAGGAATAACTGCAATTAGTGCAGTTGCTACTGTGCCTTTTGCCCATATGAACTTAGAGAAGCTCTTTTTATAGAAATATAAAACCTCTTGTCCCACCCATTCCCCCTGCCCAGTGTGCAGGAGCACTGAAGGACCTCCCCCAGCACCCAATCCTAGAGGGACCTTCCCTCTTGGAGGAGCTGATGGGACAGGCAGCACCCACTGAAGGGCTCCTGGAATAAAAAGGAATGTGGAACATCATTCTGATGGGAACATCACTGTTCCCATCCAGGCTTTCCCTCCTGCAAGGGTTGATTTCCAGCAGTTCTGCACACTCGAGGGTGTGAGAACAAACTGCACAATAAATGGCCCGTGGCTCTCTGCACAAAAAGAAGGAAAGTTCATAGGGTAAAATATCACAGGGAAGGAAACTATTTTAACCACATAAACGACAAGCATGTTTTAAAGAAAATGGGGTATAATTTAGCAGAAGTATTTTAACCCAGGAGTACTTTGCTGGTAGAGAGGGAACGTAGCATCCAACTTTGCTTTTCAGGATGCTGTGCCAAACCAGCCCATTATGCAAGAGAGGACTTTCAAATTCTTATTTCAGAAAATAGGTCAGACTGAGCTCAAACACTTTCTTGTTGAAATGCAGCTTAATGTGGATTTGAGTAGCTCTCGTGGCTCAGTGCCAGTCAGCAACTTCAGAGATGCTGCTGAGAAACGTCCTTCAACCTTCCTTTGCTTCAATCTTCCTGATTCAGGGAAGGAGGATAAAGCAATGAGGCTGAGAGGTCTCCTCAAAGGAAAGAAATCACAGGCTCTCGCCATGGAATTGCTACAACCAGCAACTCAAGCTACCCATGCCAGGCAATGTCTCTGCAGGTTTTGCTGCTGGACCATGTCTTACCCTCAAGGAAACAGAGTTGTTGTCTGCAGGAGGGTGAACAGGAAGATGAAGCAGAGATGAACATGTCACATCAAAAGTTCATTTCAAGCCCAGGTCAGGACTGACTAGAGAGGACTCGGTGGCAAAATCTGTTATTGATTCTAATGTTATGGCTAAATCTGTGTAAGAACAAGAGCAACCATTCTGAAAAGCATTGCCATGAAAGTGTTTCATTATGTTGTTGCTTTTTTTTTTACTTAAGGCTTAAAACTTGACATATTCAATCATTTCTACTGCTTCTGTTACATTGTGGATTAGTTAATTGCAGAAGCAAAAAAGGGTGCCTGATTTATTATGTATAGAGCTTTGGAAAACTACAAAAGGCAGAAGCATAGACAAGTCATCCAGCTTCTCACTGATGGCCTTCAGCAATGATGAAATGAGACTAACTGCAGTAAAAATGCAAATAAAAAGCAACATATGAATTCAGGCCTCTGTCTTGGTTACAGAATCAATAGGAAATGTGTTAATTCAGACAGCCAAAAGTTTAAAGCAAGCCAAAGATAAAAAAAAAGGAGAACAAACACCAGTCTGTCACCTCTGTAGCCCTGGCTGCAAGGAAATGGTGCCAAATTCTTCACCACATAAATGGCAATTTATACCTCCCACCACCCCAGGTGGGCTCTGGTAGCCTCTGACAACAATTCAGAGAACAAGTCCCCAGGAAACAACAAAAAAAAGGGCAGCTTAATCTGGGGACAGGAGGAGTCTCCCTTGGAGCCTCTTCCGTGAGGAGAACGTGAAATTGTCAAGCCCCATGGAAGTAAACTTGCACAAAATTTAAACTGGACTTTCTGAGCAGCCCAGAAATCCTCCCCATTCCCTCCCAGATGTTTCTCCTGCTGGCATGATGCCTGCCCTGCTAAGGAGCCAAAGTGAGCAGCAGCTGCCTGGCAAATCCTCGAGGGTAAGACTCAGAAACCCAATCTATTCCAGATAAAATGTAAGAACTTGATAAATTCAGCAGTGATAGCAGCTGCTTTTGAGGAATCCATTACACAACCATCAGCTCATGGCAACTCTTGGCTTTTGGAGACTGCATCAGTGACACAGAGATCTACCAGAGATCTCAGAGCCCCTTGGTGCTGAAGCATCTCTGATAAAGCAGTGAGCCTGTGCAAACTGAATTTAGTGCTGAGAAAATGGAGCTCAAACACGTGCAGAGCTCTCCCTCATTGCCTGGGTATGGGTATGAAACAAATTTCTACACTGCTCTTTGCCAATTAATACCTCCAGATAAAACACACCAGGGAGTGACTTCCAACAGCAAAGATTTCATGGGCCCTGCTGCCCTGATAGACATCATAGCACTTTACTACTGTTTTACATGTCCAAATATTTGCCTGGATAAATAGATTTAGAATAGTTTGAATAAGCTGCACTTTGTCTTAGGAGGCTGGATGAGTCACATCGAAATGAAATCCTCTGGAAAAGGTCGACGGCACAATTGGAGACTGGAAAATGAAAGGAGAAATTGCCACTAAACAACGCATCAAGTTCAGGCCACGTGAAATGGGAGTAGCCCATAGATTTAAAGAAAATGTGCCAAAGGAGGCATTTCCCCAAGTCCAATATTTATAAAAAATTGTTTCATAAAACAATCAACTGGATACACACCTTTGCAAAACATAAAACATACTTTTTTTTCTTTTTTTTTTCTGTTTTAAGTGAAATTAAGCTCACCAACTCCTCAAAGTGGTTATACACAAAGCTGGGCAGTGTTAGGACTAGGCACTGTCCTATATCAACCTATGAGCTCAAAAGGAACTTAACCAATGGTAAGGACTAGTCAAGCTGTAGTTAGAAGTAGTCTCAGGCTCCCCAAAACCCCAGGGAGTCATTGGGAAAACTGTCTGTGTGGCTGGGACTGCCACGATGCTACAGACCCTGGGTCCCTGCAGCAAGGTGGCCTCAGAGCTGAACCCAGAATGTCCCATTTAAGAAAAAGACATTGAGAGGTTTGAGCAAAAACCTGCCTGACACGCTGGGAACGCTCCTGAAAACGTGACACAAATATTTGAAAACAATGTTGTTCACTCTTGTCTTGTTCTGCTTGTACCACAAGGAGGGAAAGCACCACAATAACACACACACACAGTAAGAAAAAGCTTCCATTATAATTTTGTGTCTCTCAGGGTACAGTGAGAAACCTCACATGCTTCAGAGAGCCAAGAGGAGATTCAGCAGGTTATGGAGATCAATTGCAGACAGAGAATTAAGGAAGCAATAAGTGATATTCCCACCATTAAATATAGGTTGGAGTCTTAATAAGGCTCAAAGTGAGAGAAATGAGTACCTTTGAAATCGAAGTTATTATGCACTGCATCAACTGCCAGAAATTAAATGTTATTATCGTTCTTTTGCTTTTATTCCCCTCCACTTCAGCAACAACCCGCTCCCCTCAGTCTCTTTCTGCATTCTCACAGATTTGATACCACCCTCCCTTTAGACAGCAGATCATCACCCATCAAAATGCAACATCCTATCCCAAAATGCTCCAAACCCAACAACTTCACCATGGATCCAGCAACCTCTCTACCTCAAAGTCCCCCTAGCATTAAAACCCCCAGGACTTGCCCATGCCTATGCCAACATCCTATTAATGTAGTTTCTTTCCTACCAGCAGTAAATCTGCTGTTAGAAGGATCTGCTTAGGCATTTGTGCTTTCTCAGCCTTGTGTTTCACTTCTGTGCACAGGATATAGTTAAAAAAATAATAATCAATGAAGACTGTTGCGCTTCCCCTTCTTCCTGATTTCTTCCCTTTAAAAGTAAGAAACAGTCCAAGGTTGGCCAATTGTAAATTTGCAGCATGGCAACATCCATTGCCTTCCTTCCTCCAGGAACACAAAGGAATAAACCCAAAACTTCTTTCCTCCTGTTCTTCAGCCTCTCTCTCTGCATTACATGTGTATTGTGCAGCCAACCTACATTCTTTTACAAGATAATTTCAGCCTTGGGCTGGTTGCTTCTGTGGGGGGACTCCAATCCTATGTTATTCCTGCTGCTCTGCCCCACCTGCAGTTTATCCATCACCAGGGCAAGAGGATTTGGGGAGCAATAGGTGATTCTCCAGCAACAATGGTCCTGTTTGGCAGCCCCTGGGTCACTCCCAGAACACCAAGCAGGAATGTTGGTCAGTGTGCAATAGAGCATGCTCAGATATTACACAATATAACTCAAACTGCAACTGGATGAAGGTTTGCCTGGGGAAAGGAGGTAGAAACGTCCTGTGGGGCTTTTAGCACCCAGAAGCTACTCAGAACTAGAAATAAATACCATAAGGGTGTTGCTGCCCACACACAAGTGCAGTGTGCCATCCTCAGCCACAGAGAATGAATCCCAAATCCCAAAACTCCCCAGCCATAGGAAATTTTGCTCATCTTACCCCTGTGAGTGGCTGATGCTCCCCAGCCCCCGTGGATGCTGCACCCAAAATCAGACCATGGCAAAGGTCCAACCACATCAGTAGCAATAAGGATGAAAATGGTGTTATATGAAACACAGAACCTGCAGAGAGAGAATTAAAAAAAAAACAACACAAAACCAGGGGAACACAAGAACAAGGTGAAAATCAGAAAGCCACAAGATCACAGGCAATTATGGGTGACTTTCTTAGCAATCAGAACTTGCAAATCAAGTCCACCTCCTGCCCCAGTGGCTGATTGCCAGGAACAAGTTAATTAACAAGCACTAACAAATGACTGGCTAGCCTAGACTTTAACTGGTTGGCTCCACCTCCCCCTGGCACCTTCCCCTCACTGACCTCCTGCAATTGCCCAAGGGCCAAATTCAGCCTTGGGGAAAGTCTTTTTTCCCTTAGCTGGCACCAGGAATTAATTTAGCCCTGAAAGGATGCCCTGGCATTTCCCCTGTAACTTAAAGGAAATAATAAAATCTTTATTTTGGGGTTTTTTTCTTTTTTTTTAACCTTCCCTCAACGTCATTGACCTTTTCCATCTTATTCCAACCACTTTCGTGCCAAGGGCTTGCAGCCAGCTCCTCTTCTTTCAGCTGAGATTTGCAAGCGTTTGTTTTATGTTACATGTTGCCCATTGAAGTTTTTCCAGTTCATGTGTCTTATTTTAAAACTACAATCCACGAAATAGCCTAATTCTCCAAATGGTGCTGAACTGAGTGGAATAATTACCTTACTTGTTTTAGGCCTCTGTTGGAGCCCAGAATTACACCCTTGGAAAATTATGATTGTTTTAGCCTCTTCTTTTTATTTTTTCTCCAGTTTCACAAGATGTATGAAAGACAGGTTTTTATAAAGGACATAAACCCAGCCAAAACTATAATTATTACAGACAGAAAAGAATTCAGAGAAAAGATGATTTTATGATTAAGGCATTGGAGTAAAAACTCAGAAATTCAGATTCTTTTTGTGGCCCTGCCAAAAGCTCTCTCTGTAACCTTTGCTGAGTTAATCCCTCTGTGCCTCAAATAAAACACTCTGGCACTTGCCTGTTTTACAATGGCTGCTGCATAAACACATCCATTCACATTTGTGAGATGTTCAAACACACCAATAATCAGAGCACCACAACAACTGGAATGCTTAAAATCATCTGTATTTGTTCACCTCTCGTCAGAAGTGTGTGCATCTTTAACCACAAGCACGTGGGATAGAGCAGCATGAAGTAAGGGTTGTGCTCAAATAAAATAACCAAAAAATAGGGCAGAAATTCCATGTTCCCAACAAAAAATAACTGGCAAATGAAGGCAGCAATTGTATAAATGAAGTTTAGCATCCTCCCATTCCAGTCCCCCCAAACCAGGGACAGGCTCAAGCCTTTTACTAAAAGAAAACTCTGAACCACCCCTGCATCCAACACTTGTACACAAACTGGTGCTACCCCTTTTCCTGGGGGAAAAGGCAAGCCCAGGGGGTCTCCCCTCTTCTCCCTCCCTCCCTGAGCACCAAGGGCTCAGGAGGCTGCTGTGTCAACTGATCCCCCCTTCCTTTTCCATTCCTTTAATAAATTAAGCTGAGCAACAATAGAGATGAGAGAAAGCAGGACAATGTGGTAAATGTAGCAGAAAGAAATTTGAATTGTAATGAGGAGAGCTAATCAGGAAAAGAATGGACTAGAGAAAAAAGCACTAATGAGTTTCTAAATAAATTCCAAAGGTTAATATTGTTCTATCTAACAAAATACGAGAAGAATCCTGATGTGAAATTAAAGGCCTCACTCCAGTGCCCTTGCAGGCGTGTGTGAAAGCTGCAACACCCACTCCATTTAGCTCTGAGCCCACCAGAGCCTCCAGCCCCTTCCCCTGGGTGGAAACAGCATCTCCAGGTCAGCCAGGTCCCTCAGGCTCTTTTGTGTCTGTGCATCAAGGGCTTGAGCCAAAGTCAATAAGTCACAGACTCTCTTTGACCTGCAGAGTTTCCACCAAGGGTTTGGTTTGGGGTGTTTTTTTTGACTTGTTTATGTTGGTATTTCCAATCAGTAATCAAAATGCAGTTTTCAAACCAAGAGGGAGCTGTGTGTGTGTTTGGGAAGTGCTGGACAGTTTTCCAGCAGGCTTATGTTCCCTTCTGTTATCATGTGGATTGATGGGGTGAGTAAAAAGGCAAGGCAGGTCAACTGGTGAAAGAGCAAGTGAAAATAAAAGTTTATAAAAATAAAAACTGGAGGTTTCATTGTTTGTTTTAATTTATATGATGCCAGTACTTCAAAATATAAAGTTAGGCCTTTCTTTATATAACTGAAATTTAAAATATTCAGAGTCCTTTATGTATTCTATTAAAAACCGACACGGTAAAAAATTGTATTTCAGCCAAAATATAACATTTTTTTAGGTGAGGAAAGCAGTACCTTTCAAGAATAAAAAAATAAAATAAAATCCAATTCCCAGCAATGTAATAGGCTCAGAGGCTTTTCATAAAAACAGAGGATTTGCTCAACAACTGTTTTGTTGAAGGAAGGAAACGGTGCCATTATAATACTTTACTCTGAATATAAAACCCCACGCTCAGACCCCTCACGCTTCACCATCACAGCATCCCTTCTCTCCCATCACAGAAAATGAAAAATATCAGGGTGTGCATCCTTTTTTTCTTTCCAGCATGTGAATTATTCTAAAGTCAGAGCAACGCTCCCATGCCAAGACTGACCATCTCATGTGTTATTCACAGGAACCTTCTGAAACGTTGCCCAGCTGCTCGCCTGCCATGAATAATTTTGTTTGACAGGCAGGTTAAACACTTTAGCTTCCTAATCCTCCTCCTCCTCACACGGAAGAAAGGAAGGCATTTGTGGACTACACTGAGAGGCATCACAGCGAGGATGTTTAAGAGAGGCTTTGGTGGAGTCTGACCCTGGTGGGCAAAGACTGAATAAGGAGAAAAACCCTGGACTCAAGAGATGGGAGTGGGGAAGGCAAAGAGACAGAAATTGCACAGTCAAGAGACATAAACTCTTTGTGAATTACCCTTTGAATTCCATTGGAAGAGCTGCACTGCCCCTCATGTCAATTATGGAGAGCTCCTCAGTGTTTCCACCACAGGGAAATAAGATGGGAAGCAGTGGAGCAGCTCGTGCTCCTGAGCCCAAGGTGGATGTCTCACCAGCTCAATGTTTCTGCCACTACTCTCTCTGTAAAAGCTTGAATGCAAACAGTTTCTGGAGACAAAAGGCACTGTGCTGAAATTGCTCACTGTGAACAAACAAGACGGTTGCATAGCTCATCATAACCCTAACGATCCTCTCTAAATCATGCAGGCCCTTCACCCAGATCTATTGGCCACATTAGCAGACTGCTGAGTGCAGGAAATATGGAGAGGATCATTTTTAAAGGGTTTTGCATGCCATGCTCATTGGAAACCCTTTAAGATGGAGTCTGAAGCAGATGGTGAAATGGGAAAATTATTCATGTTCATTCTTTAGCAGCCTAAAATAAATTTAGAGAATAATGAAATAATGAAAGCTCCATTCAGTCACGTTTTTGCTTTTGCAGCAGTCATCAAAGCCCTAACAGGGAGAACCCAGCGTTGCTGCATTCCACACACCAAGCTGCTGCTTGCTAATTGGTTCAAAGACACAGGAACAGTAATATCCTGCAAAAAAATGTAAGGTCATCCCTTTTCATTAGCTATTGTTCAATGGCCTGATGAAAGAACAAACAAGCTGAAACAGCAAATAAACTTCACAGTGCTGAATGCTAAAGCCCTTCTGGTCTTGCTTCATACTTGTTTTCTACAGAACATTATCTGTTTTGAGCTTCTCATCCACTCTCCAAACTCAATGAGACAACATTGCTAGTCCCCTGTTTTACAGACAGGGAAACTGAGGCCCTGCTTTTATGCACAGAAGAAGCAGCAAAGTCAGGAGTACAGCCTACCTAGTCCAAGCCCAAGACTGAGTGACCTGGTGAGCAAATAAAGAACATCACAGAATTCATCAGATATTTCCATGTGAGAACAGCACAAAGCTCTGCGAAACTGCTGAAAGCAAAGGAGGAAGAGTGGAAATGTTCACACTAAAAATGCTAAAGTTCACTTCTAAAATCACCAGTTAGAGTCATCTAATATCAAGATATAATATTTGCTAAGTGGAAATCTCTGGCTCAGTTTTCACTCCTGACACTTTGCAGCCCTGTTGCTTTCTGGCTATTTTATTTCCTATTAGTTTTTGGCACAATGAGTAAAACCTACTGAGGCTTACAACCGCTTGTAGCTGTAACCTGCACTTCTCTCAGTGCCTGTCTATGGGCCTGACACTGGTTTAATTTTGTTCTCTTCCCTCTAATGCACTAAGGTGTGCAGAATGAGTTCAGCTCACACAGTGAGAGCTGCTTCATTAGTGTTTTTCCCATCAGGTTAGTGCTGGGATAAGCAGCCAGCTGTTTCAATGAATAAACATATCACCTGGACAGACTGCCCTGCCTCATTTCCCAGAGTCCAACAACTGGGAGACAGGACTTACCACACTCCAGGAGGCCTGGATGGATTCCCTCTGCAGCCCTGAGCTCTGGGAGCTGCTCCCACCTGCCTGAGCCCTCCCTGGGCTCCAAGAGGAGGCAGTGACCGTGGCTTGGGAAGGTGCTGCGCATCAGCTCAGCTCTGGGGACTGCAGTTCTGCTCTTAGTCCATGCTTAGGGACAGCAAGTGTGCACTCACAGCTCAGCTCCCTGCAGGGAGGACAGCATGGTCCCAACCCCTTTTTTTCTGTTTTAAGTGAAATAACACCACTTGTGGTATCAGAAAATACCATTGCTGCTCCAGCAACACACTCAGAAAATCCTCCTTCCCAGTTTGGAACATCCCCTGGGCTGAGGCTTTCCTGCCCTGCTCCTAAAATGAGGAATCCTACCAGAGGGGAGGAGATGGAAAAAAACTTTCTGTGTGCTCTTCTTGCCTCTTCCCAGCTGGAAAAAAAAAGAACAGCTTGGTAAAGGTCATGATCTGAATGCAGATTATTCATGGACATGAATTTATCTGATGAATTATTCCAAACACATAATTCAGCTGGCTGTGGTGAGCACATATAGGATGCACCTCTGCAGCTACTCTAAATACAAAGCAGGGCATTAAATAAGGACAGTCACTTGCTTGGAAGCATAATATTTTATTTGCCACAAATATGCTAATTCTTTAATTTTCAGCCTCTGTGCTAGCTAGAAATACAACCTGAGCAAGATAAGTTTTCTTGTAGCTGATTACTAGGTAGCATATCACAATTGATATATTAGATTTTCGACCGTGATTCAGTGTTTCCGTAGACTCTTGTGCAATTTTGATCGCATGGTAATGGATTTTGAGTTGCTTACAAACATGTCAAGACTATCATCTGCCAGCCATGTCCCCATGCTGCTCATTATTTGTGCCTACCGAGCAAATTTATTGGCAGGTTTGTCAGAAAATGCAATGTTTGTTCTAGTGCCTTCTAAATAAATATCAAGAGGCAGTGAAGAACCAGCCAATTCAATGTCTACACCAACCTCCTGATACATCACCTGGGTCCTGGACTCCAGTTTACTGGATCTACACAATAAAAGCTAAACCAGAGACCCCTTATCACTTAACACTTTTTAAACTTCATTAGTCCTGCCATTAGTGCTGTATAAATCTTCATTTGAGAAAGGCTATTTTCTGTCACTGCCCCTCTGCTGAGCACGGGCTCCCACTGGGAGGGACCACAGGCACCATTTCCAGTAGGATCTGGGGAGGTTGGGAAATTTATTCTGTCTGCTGTAGGTAGGTCTAGTTAGAGCTAATCTAATTACACAGGAATTATGGGAATGGTCTCCAAGGAGGAAGGCACCAGGCCTTGGTCCAAGAGGAATAAACTGCAATTCACCCAAGCCAGAAGGCTCAGGGATATTGGCTTGGGACTGCAGCGTGGAATTCCTGCTCAGGGGTGCACTTGCACATGGGTAATTATCCTGAATTGAAGTGTCCTGCCCAATCTGGGAACTGGAAGCAGATGTTTAAAGCTGAACTGCAATTTTAGGAGCTGGGATGATGTGGATGTTCCAGCTCAGGCTCATCTCTGAAAGCAACAGCTCTGTGGAGTTCTCCCTTTCTTGACAAATTATAAAAGTATCTCCAGAGGCTTTAAGTCTCACGTGATGTTTGTACCTCCTGTGGTACTTTATTGTGACAAAAGAAGGATGGGAAGGTTCTATTACCAAATTTAAGAGCCAAATTTACCATCACCCTGTGGTGTTTGTGACTGTTGGTAGATTTAGTGCTGGAGTCCAACATCAGCACAGGGAATTTTAGCAGAGGAAGAAAACAGACTGTTTTAAAACAAGTGCAACTCATTGGATCTCCTGAATAGATAGACTGCATTGCTGGGTCAGGACAAATATTCAATTTGATTCTTATCTTATCCAAACTCCAAATCTCTTTTGTAATCAGTTACTTTCCAAGGCACTGAACAAGAGACTTCTGAACTTATATTTAAAAGACACAGGAACAACAGAGCCCTTCAACTTCCTTTACAGGAATAAGCCCAGCCCAGACTCCTGACAACCCTGGGGAACTACAAACTCAGAATAAAATTCCAAGACTGCAGAAATAATGGCAGTATCTAAACATCACAAGTAATTTTCCAGACTTATGAGGGCAGGTCAAAACCCAGAACTGGTCACACAAGCAGAATGTAACGCTGTTATACAAGACCAAGAGCTTAATTTAGATCTTTGTCAAAAAATATTCAGGTAAAAGGGACTTTTATCTCATCTGTTCTCTTCACCATCCCATCCTGTGACCTACAAAATTGCTTCTCCACTTATTCCACAGATGGCAGGATTCAAAACAAGCAGCACCTCAAGCCAGGCATTTTTCTTGGCCGTGTCCAGTCCATGAAGCTCATTAGAAAAGTTTGACATAAACATCCCTTTGAAAATTACACATCTATTAAGTGAAAGATGATCAGAAGAAAGATTCACTTTCATATGTTCTCTTGATTTTGAAGAAGGAATAAAAAGGGTCAGAAAATTATTTCTACAGTTCAAATAAAAAATGCTCAAAGTTAGATGAAGTATCTTTTTAAAAATGCAGGAAAACATTAATTCTGTTCAAGTAAACAAAATTAATTGACTTGTTCCCTTTCCACTCGCACCAGGCAAATGGACAGCAGGGCAGATCCTCAGGATGCTCCTCCTGGTCTGTGTTTTCTGTATGAAAGGAGCCCTGGCACAATAAACACTTTCCCTGTTGGAACCATGAAGGGCTGGGTCTTTCTCTTCTACATCTCCATTTTCCACTCATCTCCTTTACAGTCCAAAGACAAAATGGATCCAGTGGTCTTCGAGATGGAAAACAGGAGGAAGGAAAGTATAACCCCTTTCACCTTTGTTGCCCCCAAACCTACTCAACCTCATTATTTCCACTGTGAATCCATAGTGCTTACACACATGCCAAGAGCAAGCCAAGGCCCCTTGGACACTCCAGAGGACACCTGGGTCTTTGTGGGCACAAATACAGACCTCCAGCTTTCCACATGGACCACGAGGAGCTGTGCACAGGAAGGACAAGCCCAGCAGATTTGGGGTGCTGTGGGACTTGGAGCAAAACATCAACAGTGGAGGTGAGTCCAAAAGCAGAGACAGGTTTAACTCCCAGCAGGATATGTTATGTTACAGAGCATATATGTGGGAAATAAAAGATGAAACTGCTTCCAACAGCATCTTTATCCAGCAGAAAACCAACTGCTCAGCAATGGGCTTTGTTGACTAGTTTATTTGTGAGAGCTGGACAGCCCAAACCCAGGGGATTCATCTAAAAATACCCTGAGCAGACCACGAGCGCCTTCAGCAGAAGCACTTTCTGCTTTGTGTTTCTGCAGGGAAGGAGTAAGGACACAAATGCAATAGGAGGGAGTGGAAGAGCAGACTGGGACAGCAGCTCGAGTGACAGGAAACAATTTATAACTTACTTGAGAGTCTTTTCCGAGTCATCTGTTCTGCGGCTCCCACAGCGGAGCGGCTTTGTCTGACTGTATTACACCCAGGCACATTCCGAGTTGTTTGCAGCCACCTCGTTCATCCTGGGCTCTGGGAATGTTTCAACAAGCCACATTTGTGCTGATTTGGTTTTGTGCTCAGAACTGAACACAGGCAGTGGCAAAATTCAGGGTATTATGAGCAGCTGAAAGGGGAAACTGCTCTCATTCCATGGAAACTTCTCTTACAATAAATACTTTAATATGAGCTGAGATTCGTGGCTCTTTGTGCAATATGTTAAAGACAGAAATAAAAGTGAAAAAGACTGTCCCTAAGATACATCTGCACCTTTTTTCTGTATTTACCTGAGAGATAGAGAGGTTGGTGCTTCATCTCAACCAGCTCTGGCCACCAGAGCTCTGGAGAAGGGAAACACAATGCTCCCATTTCCCAACACCTTTAAAGAAATCCCAGCACTTAAACATGAGATTTGTTAATTGGAGTGTCCTGTTGGAGCTCATTAATCACCACAGAACATCCTGAGCTGGGAGGGACCCACAAGGATCATCCAGCCCAACTCCTGGCCCTACACAGACAATCCAACAATCCCCCCCTTGTCCCTGTCCCATTGTCCAAACCCTCCTGGAGCTCTGGCAGCCTTGGGGCCGTGCCCACTGCCCTGGGGAGCCTGGTCAGTGCCCACCACCCTCTGGGGGAAGAAGAACCTTCTCCTGAGATCCCACCTGACCCTACCCTGACACAGCTCCATGCTATACCCTCCACGAGGTTTGGGTGGGGACAGGGTGGCTCTCAGAAGCCTTGGGACACCTCCTAACTGCAATTTGCATCCCTTTGCCTGTGTCTTGGGCTGGGACACAATCTGCATCTGTACATCTAAATCTACATATATATATATACACATGCCTGATGGCAGTGCCAGGCCCTGCTGCTGCTCAGAGTTCAGAACTATTTCCCACTGAGGTGACTTTAAACTGGCTATGCTGAGTCCAGGGGAAAAATGAAAGCAGGGAATTAAGGAGAAAAACTCCGAGGAAAAAGTCTTCCTTTGCAGTGTGGCTGCATGGGAACATGTTAAATTTACACCCACCAATCCACGTAATAATTACCCAGGCCTTCTGTTTGCACAGGAATTACAATGAAACAGCTTAAGGAGGAGGAGAAGAGTCTCAGATACCAGCATGGCTGGGTTTCCACTCACTGCTTTCATCTTAAATTCTTTCCCCTGCAGCAAAGGAGATGCTCAGGCTCACGTCTTCTCCTGGCTGTGACCACGGGGACCTGTCCATGTCTATGGGATGTCACTGCCCAGGTCTGTGGGATGTCACTGCCCAGGGTGGGCTGTGGGGAGCTCAGTGTCTCCTACCCCACTATTGTCACCAGGGTCACATCTGCCAGTGCTGCCCTACAAGATGCCAAGGTGCCATCAGCCATCCAAACAGCCCTTCGTGGCTGCCTCAAAACTATTTAGTGAGCTCTTCACACCCACCAAACATTGGTTTTCCAGTCTCTCCCATCTGCACAAGAGGAAACTCCTCGATTCCCTAAACCAAGGCACAGCTGCTGTGGAGGTTCAGCTGGGACCAAACACAGATGCTGCTCCCATGGAGACAGGATTGTCCCCATCCTTGGTGGCACACAGGGAGCTTCAAAGCCCGTGGGTGACCACGCTGGGGTCACTAATATGGTTCACTTCAAACACCAGCACAGTCTCCCATCCTGAGGCATTAACATGTAATTAGCAGGGACAGCTGGATTGGGGTGAGGGTCTGACACTGAGGCTCTGGAGGAAGAAACATGCATTCAGCAGCAAGCTGAGCAAATGGACTCAAGCCAGATCTTATTTATATGTCTTAAGGTCTCCCAGATTCTGCCCTGTCAAGCTTGGCTGGCCAAGCAACCAAAGCCAGGCTTGCAGCCTGCAGGATATATCCCTGGTCCTCAATTCCAGGGACCTGCTTTGCCATCTCCATGGGTTTTGGGCAGGAGCTGAGCCTTGCCATATGTGTGACCCACATTTTTGGGGTCACACATGGCAGTGGGACAGGAGGACACAGGCACCTGAGCACATGCCTTGACTCAGCTGCTGGTACCCACTGGCACTGCTGCTTGAGCATCTTCCAGCCCATGACCAGACACAGCAAGCGTGCAGGTGACAGATTTGATTTTTTCTGGTGGAACTGAAATTCAATCTCACACAAATAATTGTGTTTGTTTTCCCCACGGGTTCCAATCAGGCATAGCTAGCTATGGAAAAAGCCAAATACTCATCAAATTTGCTGCTCCTCTCATTTGAATGCCACTGGTTGCAAATTCTTCTCCTGGAGGGGTGGTGCTAACTAAAATCCTTGGGCATCAGGCATGTTCCAGTTTTCAGTGAATCAGATCAGAACTGGGGGGGAACCGGTACCTTTAAAAAGAGGAACAGGAATTTGTAAACAGCATTTTTGTTACGATGACAGACAGGAGAAAAACCCAAGCAGTTCCAAAACAGAATTTGCAATATAATTCAATCTTCTACTTAACTCCCAGCAAACGTAGAGCTGTTTTAAGGGCTGGGGGGTGTGTCTATTTTTAAGCACACACATCTTTTCCAGGTGAAAGGGAGAGTGATGCCATGTGATGGCCAAGGGACCCCCAGGCAGCCACCTGCCACCAGCATCACTCCCAGCGCTGTGCTTGGGGCACCCAGGGGTGCAGGTGCCACCCAAAAAACATCTCCCAACCCGCTCCTGGCAGGAGGTTTTGGGTGGGGGAAGGAGTGTTACCTCCACATGAGCCGTGCGTGGGGCTCTGTCCCCCTCTGGTGACCGGCGCACGGAAGGACAGAGCGCAGCTGGCCTGGGTGGCACCGGGAGGGGACACGGGGCTGTCACCGCCAGGGATGGGCTGGCAGGCAAGGCAGGAGAGAGATGTGGTCACAGCACGGTGAAGGAAAAGAGAGAGGGAGAGAAAAGAGAAAAGAGGAGAAGAGAGGAGAAAAAATGGGGAAAAAAATAAAAGGAGAAAAGAGGAGAAAGAAGAAGAGAAAAAGTGAAAAGAAAAAAGAAAAGAAAAAGACAAGAGAAGACAAAAAGCGGAGAAAAGGCAAAAAGAAAAAGAGAAGAAGAGAGAAAAGAAAAAGAGAAAACTCCATGAAAACTAGTTCAAAAAGCAGCTCGATGCCATGTAACCTCCTTGGGCAGGGACCTACCCAAGGCTGGGTTTGCACCTTCCCCAGGGAGCATAAACAGCGATGCTGCTGCTCTGAGTCTGAAAACCCTGACAGGAAGCAGGAGATGCTCTGCTTTTCCAGGAACACTCTGCCCCTGGGAAGGTTCGAACCTGCAGAGCAAGGCACCCCCACCAGCCTTGCAGGGGAGTTACTGCTGCTCCACATCCCGAGGATGAGCTGCATCCCACTCCTGATGAGAGCTACAGAAACACAGCGATGTTCCCACTGAGAGCAAACCCTCAGAGAAAGGCAAACTCCTCTGCTTTCCATCAAAGAAAGTTTTATAGGAATGGGTTTTGACCAGTCCGGCTTCTAATCCACATAAATCCCACTGGAGACGTGAGCATTAGAGGAGGAAGGATTTACTGAAGGGACTTCTTGTGTAAGATGCAACCAGGAAAAACAAAATATTGTTTCACCTTCCCCTGAGAATAAGGAAAGGAATAAACGTATTTTCAAAAAAGCCCACATTATTCCATCAGATTAATTAGAAATCCACCTTAATGATCTCCAAAATATCTTCATTCCAAAAAGACAAAAAAAAGTTTCATATTTTTGAAAGAATCAAGGGAGAGTGTAGAAAAGTTCCATACTGGAAATATGGAAGTATGAAAATGTTTTAAATCTCTTTGTACACTTTTTCTAGCTGCTTTTACATTCCCTGAAATCCCTGGCATTGGAGGGTTTAGCTGTATCAATACAGAGAATAAGGCAGGGAAGTCAGAGGCCAAACACAAAACCCTGTTACACCTCAAGCAATCACTGCAGCCTTGCCATCATCTTCATCAGAGCGGAGATTTCACTGGAGTGACACAATTTTTGTGGGATTAAAAGACCTGTAAGAAATCCTCAGCACTCACTGCTCCTCTGACATCCACAGCACTGCACAGCTGTGAGAGACACGTGGAAAAGAGACAACTTTTCAGCTGGGTTTCAGGGGGGTTTTGCATTTAAGATTGCAGAGTCTTGTGAGATGACATTTCTATCTCTGCCCTAAAGACTTCTGGTTTACAGCCAAGAGCCCAAGAACTGGACTTTGTGCTCTGATTCTTCTGCAAATGCTTCCCAGGCAATTTTCCATGAATGTTTAAAGGTGCTTAAAATGGGGAGGGTTTGGAATTGTTTTTCCACAAGCAGGGAAAACCCTTCTGCTGGGCTTGGGTATTATTCTTGAGGAGGGAAAATGTTCAAGAGTGTAATCTCCCAGCCCTGATTGCTTTGTTGACATCATTCTTCTGTCATTAAGTCTGTAATTTGAAAGTTTTCTAAACCTTTCACTGTGCTTGAAGCCATTTGTTTTAAGGGAAACCCCAAAAGGAGGGGTCTGTTTCATCCTCCATCACCTTTCCCATTATCTTCAGCAGATCCAGAGCTTTTTCCTCCCTCCTGCCCAGGTAAACTCTCTGTGCATCATGTCCCTGCTCTTCTACCAGTCTCTGTGGACCATTCTGGAAAGACTGTCCTACAGAAACCACTGAAGGGCTCACATGGTGGGAAATGTCACCTCACCATGAAGGGCTCACATGGTGGGAAATGTCACCTCACCCAGACCCCTACCCTGCTGTAGGGTCTGGAATCTCTCCAGGTCAGTGGAGCTTCTGGGTGAGGCTCCTCCAGACAGATCTGCTCTAGAATCATGAGATAAAAAGCTCACAGAATAGAATCATAAATTATCCTGAGCTGAAAGGGATCTACAAGTGACATCAAAGTCCAACTCCTGGCCCTGCACAGGAGCACACCAAGAATTAAGAAGGGTGGCAAGGACTTGTGCATTCCCAGCCCTTGTCTGCTGGCTGGCAATAAGGAGGTGCTGTATGAGCTCCATCCATCCCCAGGGAATGTTAGGACTCAGCATTTCCCTCTCCCTATTAATTTCCCCCCCAGTTTCTCTGTTTACAGCTGTGCCTGTTTGCTTCATGTGTCGTCAGGTGGTGTCCTCTAGTGGTTCCTTCCCGCATAAGAACCACCACCTTTCCTGGCTCAATCCCGTCAGCTGCATTTGGGGGAAAGAAAACCACAAACTTTTGACTGGACTCAAAGGAACAGAAAATAGCTGACATTCTTCTCCTCCATTTATATACTTAAAAGTTATAGCAAAATCCAGCCTGTCCTAATATTCCATAAAAATTATGAAAGGTAACAAACAGCAGCACAATTCAATATTTTTGAGGTGATGGGTTGCTACAAATATGGGGGGGGGAATCAGAAATGGCCAGTAGAACTATTAATTAAAATACGAAAGCAGATAAATAATGAATAGCAGTGTCATGTATTCATTAAGATTCTACAAATGAAAAATATCTCTCCCAGTTATTCCTTTGATGAATCTAGCCCAAATATACTTGAACTGCAACATAAAAAATTCAGGATGCTCATATTTCATTCTGTATCAGCCAGCCTCAGACCCTCAAATCCCAAAGCCAAAAGCTACAAATGTCTGATCACAGCACTGGTATCAACCTTTTTCCCTAGCCTTGGACAAGTCTGGACCTTGTCTTTAGACAAGAACGTCTCTAATAGAATCACAGGATGGTTTGTGTTGGAAGGGACCTTAGAGATCATTTCATTCCACCCCCTGCCATGGGCAGGGACACCTCCCACTAGCCCAGGTTGCTCCAAGTCCCATCCAACCTGGCCTTGGACACTTCCAGGGCTGGGGCAGCCACAGCTTCTCTGGGCACCCTGTGCCAGGGCCTGCCCACCCTCACAAGGAAGGATTTTTCCATATGATGTCCCTGTCACATCACTGCCACCCTCAGCAGGATTTGATTTGAAGACCCAAAACAACAAGGGCTGTGACCCTTCTCTATCAGTCAACAACTACCAGCCCTACTTACAGGAACAACCATCTGCTCAGCACAGTCTCATCTGTGGACAGGATGTATTTTGGGGCTCTGTGAAGCAAAGGAAGCACGTGGGAGCAAGGATGCATTGATAAAAAGAGAGGGAGAAGGGAGCTACAGGCTCCTATCTCCCAGGAGATCTTCATTTGTGCAAGGCAGAAAAGAAAGGGTCCACCTGCTGTATTTTACATATATATATATATTTAAAATAAATGCACAGAGGTATATGTGTCTAACTCACTAATGTGGCTGTTCTATTAAAATGTTTTCTAGCAGCACCTAAGCCCTTTTGGAAGAACCAGAACCCAGCATGACACTGAAATCCCAGGGCATCCTTGGACCCGAAGACACCTCAGCACTACAAGGAACAACCCAAACCCGAAACCAACTTCCATGTCATTGGTCTAAACTACAGAGAGCTCCAACGCACAGTGACTTGTTCCTGGAGCCTCAGAAGGGATTGCTGGTTCTCCCACCCCCCTGTGGGTTCAAGGTCCAGTACAGAGGGTGGCAAAGTGGTCACCAAAGCCTCTTGTCATGGCCAGGGGATGTCCCAGCCCAGTGATTCTCCTTGTTCACTCAGAAAAACGTTGCCACTAAACATTCCAGTGTGGTTCTGCAGTGTACCAGCAGTTGTTAATAAAAGCCATGCTTTCCCCTGGGCTTTGTCAGCTCTGCACTTCAAAGCTCATTTTACACACAGGCCGACGCTGTATTTTAAAAAGCGAATGTTAACATGAGCTCTTTAGTCAGTTGAATAAAAGCATCAGGAACCCCCTCTCTTTCCCTCTTCCATCAAATTAAAATAATAATAAAAAAAAATCCAACAAAAGACCTTCTTGGCAGCCTGTGATGGATTTAACATTATATTGCTTTCCTTATTCATCTGCAGTGCTCTGAAGTGCTCCCAGGACTTGTGCTGCCCCACCAATATCTCCCCTCTGTGCTCCTGCCTGCAAAGTCCTCCTGCCCTGCTCTGTTTGAGGGTCCCCAGGCAGGACCCCACCATCAGCTCACAGCCAGCCCTGAGTTCTTCACCGTGGCCACCACAGACATCACATGCACCTCACACTTTGGGCTGAGCCATCCCCTACACACCACAAGGCTCCCAAGGTGTGCTTTGTGCAAGCAGAGTCCAGCTCTGGCAGAAAAGTTTAGGGAATATTTGCCCAGAATGGAGAGGGTGATCTCATCACCATCCAGATGCTTTTCCTTCAAAATAAAAGGAAAGTTTAAAGGGTAAGCAAAGAGCATCCTGGTTCCTAAACAGAGCCATGGGAAGACATTGGAAGGGAGAGACAGGAACACACCCTTTTCAGGACAGATATAAATCCCAAAGTCTATGCATGTGATTTTTTTTTCCATTGCAAAATAAGAAGTGAGACCAGCTGACACAGAGCAAGGAATGAGAGTTAATAACCAAAGTGCCCAAGGGGTGTTTGATGACCTCAGTTTTTTTCTCTGAAACACAGGTTTATGTTCTGTGAGCTGTCTCAGACAGACACGTTGGAGCTGGGGAATGCAGCCCAGACAGGTGGAGGGCTGGCAATTGCCAGTTCCTGGGGGGCATTTCTCTTGCTCTGCAGATGGCATCTCACCCTATTCTTCACCATCAGGCTCTCCAACTGCTCCTGTTCACAGTGGGCACAAAGTCAGCATGGACCCACCACCCCAGCACAAGTACAGTGGTCCAGAACCAGCTCAAACCCTTTGCTGTGGGGTTTTTCCATCCATGGGATCTCTGGGCAGCCCATATCCAGCAATACCTCCCAGCCCTGGCCAGAAGGGGACTGTTCTCTCCCCTCACAGGACATGAACACTTTCACCCTCTCAAGGTTTGTCTTTGGACAAAGCCCAGCATCAGCACTATGTTGTGGTACCCAGCACGAGTCATCTCACCTTTGGGTTTCCTTTGGGAAACACTTTTTGGGGGCTGTCCCCTGCTCCCACTCCCTCCAAGGTCAATGGCATGTCCATGGGGGTTGTGTCCTGCAGAAAGGTGCTGGGTATTGAGGGGACACAGCTCTCAGCTGCAGTGTCACCAGTGGTGGGGAGGTGCTTCGGGCTCTGTGAGCCACATTTGGGGTGAAAACACCTGATTTAAGGGCTGTAGCACTGCAGGTATCAGCATAGGCCAAGCAAGACTGTGCACACAAAGAGCCAGGCTCCTTTTACAGCCAGAGGAGAAGTCCCTCAAAACATTAATCCAGAGTATATAAACATATAAACATTAGGTGCCATCTACTGCTACTGTGAGAGAGGTATAGGGTCTCCAGCAAAGCACAACTCTTGAAGCCATGAAATCAAAAGAGAATTACAAGAAAAATATATTACTACTAGTTATTTGGACAGTTAATTACCATGATATATATTAAGCTTATATTTACTGTAATTACTGAATAATTTATATCACCATGAAGTTGGCAGAAACTGTAAAAATAATTTAAAATAATTCTCATCTCTTTAAAGTGCTTGGAATGTGTGAGAAGTGTTTTGTAAGATACATTGAAAGACTCTAAATCTAATTATAACACTAAGTTACAACACTAAGTTACCTTAAGCCCTGTTTGGGCTAATAAATTTTTCTAGCAATTAGAAAGCAGTTGATGATGCAATTACACTCTTATGTATAACTTTTCCACAACCAATATATTTTTTCATTAAAAATAATCAGAAAACATAATATGTGAGAAGTAGTTATATTAATTTCTTCTATCATTTCCTCCAGACACATTTTGTATCTCCAGTGCAGGAGCTGCATAACAAAAAGGTAGGGTGAAGTGGGGAAAAAAAGGAAGGAAAAGAGTCAAGGCAAGCAATTAATGCATGGTAACTCCTCAGAAAGGATTATCACAGGCTCCATCAGAGGAGCGTGAGGTTAAGGTGAATTTCAAATGAAGTGCAATATCACACATGAGAGTAAGAAGATTAAAAGTCAAAAAAAAGAAAACAGAATAAAAATTCTTAAGGACGTTTTGTTTGTTTTCCAAATCTCACGATTTAAAGGTTATGATTCAGTGGCTTGTGGAGAGGGTTGGTTTCTTTTAATTTTTTATTCTTCCCACTTCATTTCCTGAGCTGGCAGCACTGGAACTTTGGAGCAGCAACCAAAAGCCCCTTTGGAAAAGACTGTCTTTAGACAAAGGCCAGGGCCAAGTTCCACCCCCCAAACTTCTGAGAATCTGCCCTGGTTCCACCTGGTGGGAATGAAGCTGATCCCAGCCAAGCCAGTGTAACCCCAGGCACCTCGGGCCAAGGAAGGCAGAGAAGGGATTTGTGTCACGATCCAGAGGAAGATGTGTCGAGATCCAAGTCACCCTGAAGCTGAATGTTCTTTCCAGGAGCTGGCAGGTTGTACCAGCTCTGCCTCCCCCTCTTTTTTTCTTTTGGCTTTCCACTTGGATCAGACTTCCAGCTGATCTGGTGGACCAGGCTGCCCAGCCTGGCCAAAAATGCCAGTCAGCTCTGGAGAGGGGCATTTAGATAATTAAGAACAGCTAGAATGTGAATAGTTAAGATTTATCAGCGGATTAGGAAATAGCAGATGAAGAAAAATCAAAGACCACACCATCACTCACCACTAATAAATGTTTCTCTCTAGAAAATGAAAATCTTATGCAAAGAAGCATTCATTATCATCCATCATGGGCACTTCTGCAGTGTCAGTCTCTGTTGTGCCCTGGGACTGCAGGATCCCAGGGATGCAGCAGTCTATCACTTGTTTGGAAATCAGCAAATTCTCCCTAAGTCTTTATCCCACACCGACTTTCCCTGCTCTTTTACAGCAGCTGCACCTGCACTGAATTCCCTAACATTACTGCTTATTGACTTCCATCAACAGCAGAGAGCTGCAGGACATAGCCAAAGGCTGGGATCTTCAAGGGACTCTGACAGCCTCAGGTCTATCTTACTGAAAGAGGCGGGTGAGTACAATAAAATATTTAGGCAGCCATTTAACCACAGAAGCTCAGGGGATGCCATCAGCTTCAGTGGTGGAGATTGGTAATCAACATCAGGCTCCTGTCCAGAGCTGCCTTTGGGCTGCAAGCACATGGCTCATTGCAGCAGCAGCACCACACTCAGGTGCAGGCAGTCCTTCCTGCAGGATCTGAGGGCTGCACATCCCCTGGGGCAGCTCCAGGGATGCAGAGCCTGCACACACCGTCACAGCATCCCTTGCAGCTCCACATTGCTAATTAAGCACTGCTCATCCACTGATTTGGCAGCTCTTGCATCTGCTGACACAATATCCCTGCTCTGCAACTACAGCAGTGGGTACCAATTCTGGTCACTTTTGTTTGCTGTAGTTTATGGGTTTAAATATTTATTTTTTTGATATGTTATTGCGGTTCTGGAATGGCACTGCTCGAGGAGAAAATGTGTTGGTTCACCAGAATTAAAAAAAAACCCTCAGCTTTTTAAATCTAGCTATTAAAACAGAACATCCAGATTTCCATGTCTTCCCACAATACATTCAGCTTTTGGAATGGGCAGTTGTTGTTCCCATGGTCAATGGCCAACACTCAGATAGAAGAGGACCAACCAAACACATTGACCTCTGTGCCCTGCAGCAATTATTTCTTTTCCCTTGACGCTCAGAGATGTGACCAGCTCAAAAGACACAGGGAACTGATGCAGTGAGCAGATCCACTGGGTAACCAGATGGAAGCATCAACAAAACCTTCAGAAAGTGTGCTGGCAGAAGTGCCTGGAGGCACAGGGCAGGTACGGAGCAGCTGAGGTGGATTTACAGGGAGAACACTGGATTGTGAGGGAAATAAGGCAGAGGAGAGCGAGCATGAGGCCAAGTGGAAGGGCAATGCAGGGCTTCAGGGGGATGGCCTGGGAGCAAAGGCAGGGAGAAAAGGGGAGAGAATCAGAAGAAGTGAAACGTGCAAAGCAGAATGTTCAGAGCAATAAAATGAAATGAGCCAGCTGTGCTTTGCACAGGATGAGCTCAAGCAGCCGGGGTGACATCACTGCTGCTGGAAATCATGGACCTGATGGCAGGGGGTCAAGCCCAGGGTTTGTTTGAACACAGCACCAGCACCTCTGGATATGTGCTTTCAACACTGTTCATTGAAAGGGTGCTCAGGCATTGGAAGGGGCTGCCCAGGGAGGGGAGGCATCACTATCCCTGGAGGTGTCCAAGGAATGACTGGAAGTGGCACTCAGTACTCTGGGCTGGTTGATAAATTGGTGATTGGTCCAAAGTTGGGCTCAGTTTTGGAGGTCTTTTCTGACCTAAATTATTCTGTGACTCTGTAACATCAGTGCAATCAAATTAAGTGATACCCCCAAGTAAATCCCTGCTGACTCCAGGGAAAACCTCAGTGCAAGGACCAGCCAGACCACACTGAGAACCCAGGCTGGACCAAGGGCTCCAAAAGAAACAGCCCTGATGGAGATGCAGACTCAGGACTCTGCTCAGCACAGATGGGAGGTTGAAATAAATAATGTCTGGCCTCCAAAAAGTGTCAGTTATTTACAGATGAAAAGTCAAAACTTTTGACAGGCAACATTTCCACTATTTCCCCACACAGCAGTATTTAGGGTTAGCTGACTCTTCCTACAATCAGACAGATGCTGAGATGTCCTCTGTTTCCTCATGGGAGGTTTCCTTGTGCACATTTTGTTAGGGAATCCAACCAAGTGCTTTTGATTTTTCAAGTACCACAAAAGCCCAGGGGCTGTCCAGAGAATGAGAAGTTCCAGTGAACTCCTGAAATGAAGTGTGAGAGTGAGCTGAACAGCAGCTGGAAGCACTGGCAACAGAAAACCTTTGCAAAGGAGTGACGATCCAGGCAGTTTAAACCACTCCAACCTTATCTGAATGAAGGTCTGAAGAAGAGTTAGGAGAACTTAGTCTAACAAATTGGAACAGAATGCCAAGGCATGCAGTAGTTTTTCCATCACTTCATATCTTTCAAAGAAGATTGAATTTTATATACACATACACACATTTTCATTCCAGGTCAAGCAGAAGTTATTGGGATGGATATATCAGTGAGTGAAATCCTATGGACTCGTGTTGTGCAAGAAGTTAGCCTGGGTTAGAACATTAATCCCTCTGCTTCTCCTAAAAACCTGTGACTAAACTAACAACTTCATTTAGAATTAGGGGAAAAACAAGAAAAAGCCTTAATTTCAATTATAACAGCAATTCAGCCTATGAATGTACTGAATTCAGGACAAAATTAATAGTTTTTATATATATTAAATAAGAATATACAACCACTGAAGTTTAAATAATATTGGATTGCAAGTGTAAATGGATTATGAAATGTTGTATCAGTTTTTAAAATCCACACTTACTATCTGATAAAGAATGTGAACCAAAAAAAAAATCCAAAATCTCCTGAATTCCTGAGACAATGCATAGATTTTTGACAATGAAAAAATGATGCCTATTTTAAGTAGAGGGGGAAAAAATGAGTGCAGTTTCCTAACACAAAACGAGACAGCAGTTCTAGAGGCTGAAGAATTCCAAGAACACCTTTCATATTTGCCCACTTTGAAGTTCTTGCAGCAGAGTTTTGAAGTTTCAGGTTCTTTTTCTGTAAGCTTTTGGGAGCCTTGGGTGGCTCTGGTGCTGGCACGCAGATCTACAGCTGGGTACAGAAGCTGGGGCAGCACAGGGGTCACCGTGAATCCTAAAGAGTTTTACAGAGCATAAAATTTAACAGACCCCAGGAATATGATGGCAGGGGCCATAAATATAAAAATTAACTACGGGAGCACTCTGTCATTAAACAGGGATCAAGGAACAGGCTAAAAGGCTGGCATTGGATCACGAAGCTGTCACAATAATTGAGGTAATTAGTGAACTGTGGCGTTGATGAGTTTGCTGGCTCTCGTGGACATCATATGGATGAGCTCATAGGCCATGCTGGCTCTGGGTTGGACACTCATTCTCCGCCTCGTGTCAACACTCATGTTTCTGGAAGAGCACAGCATTCAGTAGCTGCAATTTATGTTTGCAGGGAAGCTCAGGCTGCCATAGAGATCATCACATTTTAATAAAAAACATGTAAGTTTTTCCCTGTGCTCTCCATGCCTGAAAACCTGGCTGTGGCGTCTGTCACTGGGGAGTTAATGGGTGAGACATGTTCAAAAATCTGGAATCCTTTTACTGCCTGACCAGTCCAAAATCTGAGTCATTTGGACAACCTAGCCCCGTGTTTAATGACAGAAACTCCAGTTCTCTGGAACCAGCTCTCAGCCCACAGCACTGAGGGGCTTCAAAGAGGCAAAAACTCCTTTGTCTACAGGACTTGAAATGGCACATCCTGACCCAGCAAGGAGCTGCCCCAAGTGAAAGGACTAACAAAAGCATTGGCCTGGGAGACAAAGTCCCAGAGTGGCTGGGAGGGTACAAAGAAACCATGACCTGCCTGAAAACAGAGGGAAACCCAGGCTGGGATCCACAGTAGGAAACCACAAGGAAACAACAGGTAAAAAATTAAGAGAGGCAGTGGTAAGGAGGTGGATTTTAGCCTTGGATAGATGAAGGATGTTGAGATGAGATCTCAGGAGTCGAAGCACATGATGAAGGGAGAAGTCAGGCATATTACTCAGGAGAGCACAGTGGTTGCTACAGTTCTTCTGTACCCTATTGAATTTCTCTTCTGAAGCCAATCTAACTAAATAAGCCTCTTACAGTGACGAAAGGTGTTTGGTTTTTTTTGTTTGTTTTTTTCCCCAAAATGGTAAATCAGGATGTTTAATCAAAATATTATCTTGGCAGTACAAATAAAGCTATGAGCATCTTTCCATAGGAAATTAGGAGATCTCAGAAAGCCACAGTTAGCCCAAGATTCTACTGTATCAAGAGCCAGTTTCCCTGGCAAGGAGGTATCACTAAGGCTTCTTAACTCCCAGACCATGTAAGAGCCCACAGCATCTTCTCACCATTTACTGAGCTAAAAAACAGCCTCTGAAGAAGACAGTGTGCTCTCTTGATGCATCAGCTTTCATTTCTGGTATAGCAGTTTCTTGTGCCCTGTCTTCCATATGACTTCGTTCTGTGGGCCACATCCTTGAGACCTGCTAGTGGAATTTGGGACTCATCCCATGAAAAGCAAAGCCCTATCAGTGGGAGGCAGGTGCAAATGAAAGCAGAGCAGAAATGCTCACGCTGTAACCAGACAGTTTTATCAGCCTGAAGAGAAGCAACAGCATCCCTAATATTCTAAGGCACCTCTAAGTCTCTCACAGCAACACCTGGACACTTCACAGTACCCAGATGAGCGGTGCATTTGGGCTGAAAGGACTTTTCCAGGCTCTCCCAGAAATCCTAGAAAGGATCTGGAGAATCAACCCTGGCTCTTCCTGCAGGGAAACACTCCCTCTTGCTCCATGCTGCTCTCTCTCACTGCCAAAGTTTTCTCTCTGCTTCACGCTGCCTTCCCAGTTTTATAAACACAAAACATTGCACGTGCAATTTGCCTTTGAAATGAATACAGTCACTTTTTCTACACTAGGTGTGTATATACATTAGAGTCACATTTCTCTGAGACTGTGAATACTCTCTTGCCATGGCCACCTGATGTCCCAGATGCTTTCTCCACTTAACACATAATTTTGCTGCCTGTCAGCACCGAGCTGCTGGGCTCAGCCTCAGACTCTGCCCAGGACACTTCAGGGAGAGGTGTTTTATATTTAAATTTCAACCTCTGGCCAGGTGCCAGCTGCCTCACACCAGGCACTGAGCAGTTACAGTGCAAGTCCTCAGTGATGCTGCATCAACCAGCACTATAAACCTGCAGACAGCATTTACTCCAAAACAAATTAAAAAAAACCCACAAAACAAACCCAACAACAACTAAAAAGAAAGCGAGCTGAATATGTGGTGTATTTTACAACACTTGGGAAGAAAGAGGGAGATAATAAATCTGGGAGCCAGTAGCCACAGCAACAAATTGCATTTTTCCTCTGGATGGCTTTTCCCTTCCCATCAACAGCAATTACTGGGCACCTTAGGGTAATACAGCAAAGTTTATGTTGCTTCTATGGCAAAGTTCTTTTCACAAGACTAATTTATTCCACATCTGCAAGGTGCTGATTCATTGCAGCACATTCCTGGGGGTCTGACCATGGCAGCCACTGAAGGCACAGAGAAAAGCCCTGGACACAGCTCGTCCTGCTCTGTTGGTTGAGGTTTTTTCTGATACCAATTAAAGCCCAGCACACACTGAGCTTGGGAGAGAGATGCCTTCCCTGACTGCTGGGAAAGGGGGAAAGGAAGCAGAGATAAAAGTGTTTGGGGGCTGCAGTTGGGGGTGAGAGGAAATGTAGGCTCATAATTGACGTCAGTCTGAATAAAGGTTGAGAAACCATCTGTATGCTGCTTGAAAAAATAGTATTGAAGGAATAGCTGTGCTTCCTTCTGCTCTTCAAGGGCTGCCTCCAAACCACTCCAAATCCTCTCTGCCATCAGGGGCCAGGAGTCTGGTTTCCACAGGTTTTATCCAAAGGCACTTTTGTGTAGAGCTAAGGTTGATGTGCTTTCAAAACATCTGAGGGAATACATCACTGATAACTCACTGCACACACTGGAAGACCAGTCCAGCACTGGAGCAGGTGTGGCACACATTGCTCTGTCCTAGGGCATGTGACACCACTCAGGCACCTTGCAAAGGGCTTTAAAGCAGAAGCTGATGCAGAAGGACAGAGTGAGGACTAAAGCAGACCTGGCAGGACAGACCCTCCCAGCTCCAACAGGACCCAGCAGCTGTCACTGTTGGATTTTAACCACCTTTGCTTTTGCTGTCTCCGAGGCCCTCAAGATTTTCTGTTTCCAAGGGAATGGCCTTCAGGTGCCAACTCCCAGCTAGACCTGACAGTGTGACAGCACGCTGCATGCAGGTGCCTTCATCCAGCTGGTGGGAAATCCTGCTGCTCAAAAGGGAGATTTATCACCCCTGAAACAAAGTCCCTCCAAGGCAGCCCAGCCTCCAGCACACTCTCAGCAGGCAGGGGCAGCTCTGCAGGCTGCAAGGAAGGCACTGCCTGTCCTAATGAGAAGGCAGCAGTGGTGGAAAGAGCCATCCCCACACCACAGTTAATAACTAGAGTTGACAGAAGGGATTTGTCTAGTTTTCTAAATATTTTGCAGGGAAGCTGAGAGTTCATCTCTGTGAATCAGGAGATGAATTCCAAGCAGGAGGAAGAGCTTTGTGCTCACATTCAGCAGCAATCATGCCCTGGCAGCAGTGACAGGGAGCATGAGACATGCAGTGGCTGGATGATACACCAGCATACCTAACACCCCCTGTGACAGCTTCATGTGCTCCTTCCCTTTCCTCTGCTTAAACATACTCTTATGACTGCCTATAATTCCTCCACAGCACCTACTTCATCCTCCCTCAACCTCAAAACATGTGTGGACCTAACAGTGTCTGTCCATCCCTGTCCAGATATGCCACTTGCTCCTCTACCCATGTAGTTCAGGTCTCCTGGAGGTACCTTGGCTCCTTCTTGGCAGTGCACACACTGGATCCATCAAACACAAGCTTCCCTTAGCTCTCAAAAACCTCCTTCTTCAGCCAGGACTACTAGAATGAATCTCTCATTTCTGCTGGTTTTATTCTAATGGTTTATTTTCATGCTAAATTTTTCAAACATTGTGATTTATCCTGAAAAAAATGTACCACTACCCTCAATCACAGCCCTGGAAATACACCCAACTTGCCAAGACAAAGCATAAATGCAAACACAGAAGTCTCTTCCCCATCTGAACAGTCTCTTCAAGCCACATGCAGCCAAACAATATTTTTATGCCAAAGCAGTTCACTACCTTTGTGTCCAAAATTGTTTCGCCTGCTTTAATCCGGTCCCCAAACACCCTGCCCTGCTGCTGCTGAAATTAATAGATGTTTTTACCTTTACATTCGGTGGGATGAAAATTAAGCCCTGAGAAAGGCAGACAGTCCCACTGCAGTCCATATTCACACAGGGAATACTGCAAGCAGGATTTAAAAGGACCTTCCATTTATCTTTGTGCTGCCTGTGCTCCATCTGCATATAATTGCTCCTGTCTACAGAGGCTGCGATGCTCGTCAAAGGCTGCATTCTTTCCCACACTGGCTCTCCCTTTCAGCTGGCAGCAAATTCTCATTGCTTTACAATCCATACACAGTCATTTAGCATTTAATAATTCAAATTGTAACACGATATTTGATGGAAAACAGTCATTATGGATTTATAGCACAATGTAGGTAGCTGAAGTACACAGATTTCAGCGTTTCAGGAAACGGGTGCTATTTTCAAACAGAGTTAATCCCATAACAAAAAAAAAATCCATAATATTATCCATAATCTTTTCTTGCTGCATGTGTCTATGGGGTTTGGTTGATTCCCTCCCCCTTCTTTTTAATGCTCAAACTACTGAGTTATGGCAGAACATTTTTCTACACTATGAAGCTTATTTACATACTGTAAATAACTGTGAACGCAATAAAATTGTGGTACAAATAACATGAAATAACGCCTCAATTTGCAATTGTTTTACATCAGTATAGTTTATAGCAGTGTTTCCTGTAGACTTTAGAACAAACAAATAAATAAATAAAAAGACAAATAGAAAGACTAAAACTTCTTATCCCCCACACCCCAGTGTGGCTTCTAAACCACTCACCAGCACTGAGGTTACTCACCACCTGAACAACATTCAAAATCAGAGACCATTTATGATCCCTTCCAGCACCTGAAAGGAGCCTACAAGAAGGATGGAGAGGGACAATTTACAAGGGCCTGGAGTGTCAGGACAGGGGGGAATGGCTTCAAACTGACAGAGAGTAGAGTTAGATTGGATATTAGGAGGAAGTTCTTTAAGTGTGATGAAACACTGGCACAGGTTGCCCAGAGAAGTTGTGGCTGCCCCATCCCTGGAAGTATCCAAGTCCAGACAACTCTTGGAGCAACCTGGGCTACTGAGAGGTGTCCCTTCCACCTGGAACTGGGTGAGATTTAAGGTCCCTTCCAACCCAACCTATTCTCTGGTTGTGTGATCCCAAATCCCAACCTGGACAATGCAGTACTGGGAGAAGACAATGACTGGGTTTCTATCCCATGTCATGCACAGCCCAATGTCCCAGAGCTGCACACTGCAGAAAGTTTGGGGAGAGTGGGACTCCTCTTGCACCAATGGATCTTCCCCCACATCCCAGACTCCCTGTGCAATCTGGGACCAGTTTCTCCCTCTCTGTGTGCTCAGGTTCTCCAGCCATGCTGACTCTTGCACCTCTAACTTGTCCATTAGGATGGTTTCATTGGGGTGCCAACGTCAGAGCACCAGGTGCTTCCAGCCCTGACCCCAGCTCTGGTTCTATCAGATTTTTAATAACACTCCAGGTTAAAAAAACCCTAATGACTAATTCCTACCATCTGGTTTCTTAATTAATCTTAAATTGGAAAATCTTGGTGATAACTGTCCAAACTGTCCTATTTTTGTCCTGTAGCCACCAGAAACCATCCACATTCTGGGAGCAGAGACGTCTTTAAACCTGGCTGACAACCAATCTGGCATATCCCCAAACATGACCTAATATTCCCCTCCAACAACCCACTGCAAATCTGAGTTCCTCTCAGCCAACCCCTTCCTATTTGGAAGCCTTAAGTTGGCTCCTAATTTAGATTTCTCTGCCTGTTTTGGGTTTGTGATGAGATGAGGATACCCAGTATCCACATGATGATTTAGTGAAAAACAAACAAAAAACACACTCACCCCAAAAACTATTAATGCAACAAAAAAATTACTCCTTTTCAACACATTAGAAGACTTTATGGGGATCATTTTGGGATATTGGCAGGGCTTAGCCAGGATAGGTCATATACAGTGGCAAATCTCATAGTGCACTGCCTACCACCCCCAGAACTCCAACCACTGTGTCCAACTCAGGTCCTGCCTGGAACAAACAGGTCAGGAGAAAGTTTTCTCTACATTCTTTTTACTTCCTGGCACATCAGAGAGCCAGAACTGAGCCTTGATAGGATGCAGTGTGATTTTCTCCTGCCTTTAAGCATGCACTGAGACGTAAATAGTCGTTTCCAAGAGCTTAAACCCCCAGGGAAGCAGATAATAAGCAATTACTCTAACCAGATAGCACTGATGTCTAAAAATTAATTTCTGTGCTAACATCCCACCCCTAAAGTTTTAAACTTCAAAGCAGACCATCTTCTGAAAAAGAAACAGAGGTGTACAATTATGATTCCTAGACGTGTGTCTCTATCTGCTCTGCTGGGACACTTAACCTGCCCACTGGGAGCAGGGACAGCCCCCCATGGCCCATCCCACACACTCCCTGGGCACGTCTCTTCAGACAAGAGATGCTACTCAAGTGTAAAGCACTGCACGGATCAAAATGATGCTTATTGCCACTACAGATTTCCTTTTTCGTCTCTGCCAGTATTTACAAATCAATTTGCTTTTCAGAGGAGCGTTCTCCTCAAGACCTGCTCGAGCACCAAGCTGTCTAGCATCTTCAGAAACCACTGAAATGGGACCATAAAGCCATAAAAATGCCAGAAGAGTCAGGAACACAAGCACAGGAGGCTGGTTGCTCCAAGCAGCTCCTCTGTTCACAACATTTATCTCACAGGCAGCAATGTCAAAGTTGATACTGATGCTTGAGGGGTGCTGGCCCATGGGGAGATGTTCCACCTTCATGGCTTCACATCATGAAGAATCTTCCTCCCTCTTTAAATTCAGAGATGACACCCTAAAGGATGGTATCAAGTCTTAATGGTGTTACCTTACAGAATCACAGAACAGTTCGTGTTGGAAGGAATCTGAAAGCCCATCCAGTTCCATCCCCTGCCATGGGCAGGGACACCTTCCACCAGCCCAGGTTGCTCCAAGCCCTGTCCAACCTGGCCTTGGACACTTCCAGGGATGGGGCAGCCACAGTTTTTCTGGACAACTTTCTTCCACTAATATTCATCAGTAAAAGAAGAGCAATTCTGGGGTTTTGTGTCCTATGAAATTGCAGGACTCTTTTCATTCTATTCATTTTTCATCCTATGGAACTATGAAGAATAATCAAAACAATTGAATTTGAAGAAAACATCTTTAACAGAAGGACTTTGGGTTTACAGGATTATTGGTGTTATTTATAATAAATGACCCTATCATGGTCAGTCTTTCTCATATCTAAGATCCTCTGAGATATCTACAAATATGCCTAAATAATCATCCCAGGCATCCAGAGACACCTTTTTATCATTTATTCCTTGTCATTCTCTGACAGTAGAGTACTGAAAATAAATATCAGGTGTCTACATATGGATTTAGTGCCTACCTCCATAAATGCCTACATTTGGAAGCTTGTTCCACAATTACTGTGTAATCCTTAAAGCAGAGAAGTTGAAAGATGGTTCATTTGTACGAATTCAGTGAATATACATTGATAAATATATATTAATTAGTGACATACTGTGAAAAAACCTCCACACCAGGTCCTCTCCCAAAGCCCACCCTGTTGTTTTATTGCCTGCTCCTTAACATTCACCATGGAATGGCAACTGGAAACTGTATTAGGAGTAAATTTGAGCCCTGAGATCTCATATTTTATCTTATGTCATTTGCCAAACACTCCCTTATATATTTTTTTTCCTGCAGTTCAGGATTTCTTTGCCTTTCATTTCAATTAATGATGTCACAGTCAGTATATTCTCCCAGCAAAGTATTAAATTAACTGCCACATTCTTCCTTCATTTGTTTTATTCACAGAAGGGAAGAAAAAATAACCCCGGCAAACTGATGCACTTAACTCTTCATGATTTCAAATAAAAGCCAGAAAAATGATTGTAATGTTTCAGCAGCCCCACCATTTAGCCAAAAAGCACACTGTACATCTTAGTTATGTCATGTTTTATCCCTCAGCCTATGAAGATGTTGGAGAGTGATGCATCTACAGGATCAAAAACCAAACCAAAACCAAACTAAAAATGAGAAGAAACGCCTCCACAAATAACCTTCTTCATCCCCCTCCTTTTAAAAACAAAGGCACAACACAAGGAAATAAAAAATGCCACGTGAAGCTTTTATTTCCAAGGCTGTGGAAGGAGCAGTTTGTCATGTTTAGCTCTCCCAGTTATAACCCCTGTCACGTCCTTGCCCTGCCGGCCGTGGGGCTCTGACTGACAGGGGCTCTCTGCATTCCTGCCACGTTGGAAAGCAGGTCAAACCCTGCCCCAGACAAACAGGCTGCAGGAAATCTCCCCTCAAAGCCTTCCACGTTAAATATTTACAGATATCTTTTCTCATGATTGGACCACCAAGGACGGCAGAGTGTCTACCAGGTGAGTCAAACTTTCCATCATCTCTTTTCCAGCTGCTTTTCTCCCTCTTCTGAGCAGCAGTTCCTGCCTTTCCCCTTCATTCCCCTTTCCTGCTCCTCTCTTTCCCTGGCCTTCCTACAGTTTTCTCCCCAGAATCTCCTGTATCAAACTGGCTATTCAACATCATCCTTTCCACCTTCCACTCTAACACCTTTTGTTGATTTGATCAGAGGAAAACTTTGGGTTTAAGTGTAAAAAATATATATAAAATAATAACAAAATAAATGCCAACAGTTAAACGCATTCCTTGGAAGAAACAATGGTAAGGGGTTTGCTGTCACTGACAACTCTGCTGTAAATCTACACCAGCACTTTCCAGGGCATTCCTTATTGATGGGGGGCTGCACCCATTAATTCCAAGGTTGAACTGAGCCCAGGGGATGTCTCTGTTCCTTCTCTTCAGGCCCCCATGTCTAGGAAGGAAAATGAACATTACACAGAGGCTAATCTGAAGAGCTGAATCCAGGAATCAAAGAAATTCAAGTTCCAGAAGGAGTGTTTGGACAAGACTCTCAGGCACAGGGTGGGATTCTTGGGGTGTCCTGGGCAGGGCCAGGACGTGAACTCAATGGTTCTGTTGGGTTCCTTTCAACTCTGCATATTCGGTGATTCTGGGAAATCTCAACTTCCAGGACCAGAGGGTGCAGGGGGCAGTTTTAACAATCATCCAGAGACACAAGAACATGAATTCACATGTTTAGAAGAACCTGGCTTGACTTCTACCACGCTGTGGGCAGGCAGCAGCAGAGGCTCTGGCCACAACACACTGCACACCCCACCTTGTCCAGGGAAATTCCACACCAGGCTCATTTCAATTACAACTCCTTTCCACATTTATTTATTTTAAGTGAAAGCATCTCTCAATCTATCACAGATGCTTCACGGCCATACACTCATTAGTTCTCCTGCTTTAAGGGCCATCACTCACGAGCTGGGTTGTTCTCTGCACACTGAGAAACAGCAGGAAGGGCTGTGAGTTACTCCAGCACTGTTACCCCTCACAGGGATTGAGTTATGGGACAGGAGCACTGAGTCGACCTTTCCTGCAGTCCACACACAGAGGGATTTGTTGCTGTCTGGGAGCTGCCACCACTTGGGTCACACACACAGGGAAGGGACAGAAACAGCAGCAGGGAGCACATTCCTCCAGAAGTCCCTTTGCAATGCAGAAGACACCCCTGGTGTCCCATGGCATCCACCCATGTTCTCCATAAGCACCACCTCCATGAAGGGGCACTGCTAAGGGAGGCTCTCACAGTGAACCCTACCAAATACTTTTCCCAGAGCTGGCAGATTCAATATGCATTAAAATATATTTTAATTGTGCCTCTTCCACAGCCCCACTGGTGGCACAAGAGCCTCTGTTGTCCTCTCGTGCCTGCGACAGAAGCACTGGGATCAGAAAGACCTCTCGGGTCATTGAGCCCTATCATCTTCTATTGCAGACAAACACATTACATAAAACATTTAATAAATGTGATCAATCCTGTCTGCAAAAACTCATTAGGTTAATGTGGTGCTATTTTTATTGCAGCTCAGAGAACTTGCGTTCAGCGGCAATCACACAACTTAAACATGAAACAACTCTAAAATGAACGAAGCCAGAGCTTGATGTCAACTGAAATTCACAGCCCCAAACCTCATCTCTCAGAGTCGGGCTGACTTTTTGCTTCTGCAATTACACCCCCAACTTTTCTCAACAGTGGCAGCAATTCTGCAGTCTCAGAGGATTCAGATTTGCTCCGGAGTGAGGGATTTACTTCCACATCCCAGCCTGTTCTGCACTGACTCCCCTAAAGCCCAGAGTTCCCACCACATCCCCACTGCAGAACTCCAAATGAAACAACACTGCCCTCACCCAGGTCAAGCTCTGAGCCTCTGGACTCCGTGTAACATGTTACAGGAGAAAAATAGTTGAAAAATAGCTATGATCATCCTCTTCTGCAAGATTTATGGATAAGCTGCAAGTAAGCTAATTTCAATCAATAGAGCATCCTTTGTGGCAAGGTGTCTTTAGGGGCTGGTTAAGTCCTTGCACACACTGGGGGAATTTCTCCTCTATCTATAAAAGGGAATATCCAGGTGGAGATGAGTTAAGAGCCTCAACAAAGAGCACCAAATGAAGAAAATGGAGATTTTTTTTTTCCCCTTTCTGTGAGCACTTCATTTAATAAACAGGTGTATATGATAAATCAAACTGAAACTAGAGAATTCAGGCTCTATCCTGGTTTCCAGCAGCAGAAAACAAAATATAGAATCATTTGGGTTGTAAGGGACCTTTTAAAGCTCATCTAGTCCAACCCCCCTGGTTGCAAATGAGCAGGGACATCTTCAGCCACGTCTGGTTGTCCAGAGCCCCATCCTAGAAAGCAAAGACACCCTCTGAACACCTGATAGCAAACAAGCAGAACTAGCATTTATCTGAACTTTTTCAACTTATTTTCAATAATAATTTCGATTTTCACCAGCGTGGACTTCTTGTAAGGCTGTTTCTATATTCTATTAACCTCCCTAAAAACCTCCGTGCTCGGCAGCCTGGCAACTGTCACACACATAGCACAGCACAGGAAAACAAAAGGCCAGAGTTTAAGTAAAGTTGGTGCTGAGTCCTCATTAGTCAGGTGTTGGCAGGACTTTATTAATGGCAGTAATTAGTCGGAAAAAAAAGTTCAGTGGTGGCAGTGGAAAATTTCACCACTTAAATATTCATTGTTATCGACTCCTCCAGCTCCACAGTGCAAGTTATCTTATGAGCTCCCTTTGGGCCAACCTCTTGGGTCAGCTCTGTGAGCACTGGGGAAGGTGAAAGGCTGGAAATGTTCCATTTCTTTCAGAAGTCATCAGAATTGTGTGCTAAGACAAATGACCAGCCCTCAATTCCCTGCAGGCCCTCCAGTTATCCTGGGCATCAGTGTGATCTGAGCATGGCTAACATGTGCTGCCCTTTACTCTGGCCTGTTAATTCACAAATAATAGTAAAGCACTAAGGAAGACCAAGGGGAGAAAAAAGTCACTGGTTATGAAAGCAGTGCCTAAATATACAGGGAGGAGAGACCCACAAAGTGCTCTGCAGTTGTCTAATTAATTAAGATCATCAGAGAAACCTTTTTTGTAGCAAAGGCCCTTTGTAAACAGAGTGGGAAAATCAAAAAAATTCAGGGCAAAATTCTCAGTAAGTTCTGTCTCCATTTATGGCCACAAATGCAAAAAGAGCCATTCAACTTTGAGGCAGTTTGGTCTCTATTAGAGCTACCTGAATGGTTAAAGCTGCTGAAGTTCAGGGGAAGCAGAGGAGAAGAGAGCAAGAACACTTGAGTTGTNCACAAATGCAAAAAGAGCCATTCAACTTTGAGGCAGTTTGGTCTCTATTAGAGCTACTTGAATGTTTAAAGCTGCTGAAGTCCTGGGGAAGCAGAAACACAAACCCTGGTGAAGCAAGAACCCCACAGAATTCACTTTTACCTTGGCCCAGCTGCAGGAGACAAAGGCAGCTCAGAGACACTGTGGTTTGGTGAAATATCTTGGGTTTTAGTTAAACTGCTGTGCAACAGCAGCAATTCCAGCTGAAATCCTTTGCAGTCCCTATCTCAGCTGGCCCATACCCTGATAAATGCCACACACATGAAACTCACAACCTCCAACACAGTCAATATAGAGGCACTCCAGACAAGTGCATTGAAAGTGAAATATCTGCTCTTATTCCACCTCCCTTGGCCTTCTGGCCACGTGCAGCTTCTCCTTTGAAGCACCTTCTCCCTCAAAAGCACACAACCTCCACAAGTAAGGCCAAGGACAAAGCCCACCAGGTGCAGCACAATGGTATTTAGCTTCTCTGGATTTTCTTAAAGAAAAAAAAATGTCCCCAAATGTCTCAGCAGACACTGATCCTTCTATCAGCACGAAATCAGATGGATCCGTGCCAAATTCTGTCAGCTGGAGGACCTTAGAATTAAATTCTACTGGCCCAAAGCATTTTTTAAGATAAGCTCTGTGATTTTCAAAAGCAAACCAAGTCCTCTGTGGTCTTTTTTTTTTCTTTTTCTCCTACCTAAGAACCTGGGCTAGTGCTTTGCTGTGTCCTAGTGGTGCTGTATATTATAACCCAATAGCTGTTAAGTGCTGGAAGAGCTTTAGGCTGGAGGGGGAAAGCATAAACCTACCGAGTGTTTTATTGCTCAGAGTAAATGGCAGTCTTAGTGCAGCCCTTGTAAAGAGAGGCTGAACAGATCTGACCTTTCTACAGCCCTGTAACTTTTACTAAGAACACTATCCCAAAGCCAGGCAGCAGGGAAGTAAAGCAAGGTGATGGATATACTGCTGCAGCAAAGAGTGCTCGGCTCCAGAAAGATGCCACTGATTAGAGAAGGCCAGTGTAGTGCTCTTTATAAACATCTGCAGAAATGCTGCTCTTACAGAAGGTGTTGCTGTTTGTTGTTCGGTTTTTTTTTTAAAAAGAAAAGCCTCCATAAAAAACCAGAAGGCGTTGGGTGAGATCATTCTGTTCCCGGAGCTGACTTATTTCCACAAATTTAGCTGAGTCTACACTTCACCCTTTAAAAGTGTCTGTATGTGTGAAAGGATTTAGGACAAAGCAGCTCCATTTCCCATCCCATTAGCTGTCCTGCAATCCCTCTCTATTTGTTGTTCTGTTTGCAATAGATTTTCACCTCCGTGGTGCATCATCTGTTCTCATTTGTATGAGAACAGCAATATCTGGGCTGTTTGCTGGGAGGTTGGTTTAACTGAAATGTAAAAATGGGAGAGGTTAGAAATCCACATGGTTCTAGCAAATGGAAAAAGAGCTTTCCCACTGTCACCTGGGCTGGAAAACTCAGCTCCCTGCCTGGCATTAGGCATGCAGAGCACTGCCAGCCAGCAGAGCTCCCGAGACACCATCTGTGAACATAATAAAGAGCAGTGGGACTTTTGTAACATAAATGATTGAATTTGCTTTCTCCTTCCCTTGCAGTGGGAGTATGCCAGCTATTAAGTGCCATAAGAACCTGCCAGACTACCTCTGAATATAAAATTTATCTTCTCTGATTCATGGCCTCTCCCACCTCTGCAAGTAAAGCTGGTGCTGCTGCAGGAAATGTTGTTCTTTTGCCTCGGCAAAAGTAAGTTTACCTGCCTGTCACATCCACCTAAACCAGGAATGTAGTTGTGAACTACAGAGAGCCTGAACTGCTTTTGGGACTTGCTTTATTCTTCCTTGACATTGGGACAAACCTCCAGTGACCACTGGGTTTTAACACCTTTCACAAACCTTTTAAATTTCAGTACCAAAAATGAGATGGTTGATAGGCAGCACCATTCATCTTTGTCATGATACGAGCTCCTGACCCTTGGTTTACTCCTGCACTTGTCTGTCACTTCTCAAATAAGAGGGGAACTCCAGATTTCCAACATTTGCCTGCATTTTTCTTCTCTAAGTAAAAAAATAAATTGCATTTGTCAGCCACATGCATCACCATCAGGACCAGAAGCACTGCCCAGTAAGTGACCCTTATCAGCCCTGTTTTGGATTAAAATGACAAAATTTCTGCAAGGTCAGAATTTTATATCTGGAGTGCCTACGTCAGGCTAAAGGGGTTTGAAATAGCCCAGATGAGCTGGGTGTTTCAGAAAACAAACAAAATCATCCCTATGTCAAAAAGAAAACCAAACCAGGCAGTGATGCTTTTACTGGGAGCATAAGAGCATCTCATCCTCCAGGTGAGGACAAGAAGTGCTAACAGGGAGCTTTTAAACACGACCCTGCAATTAAAGATGGTCTCAACAGGTATGTGCACAAGGCAAAAATACAAACCACTTTAATCCTGGCCTCTTCCTAACTCTGTTATGCTCGACTTTTTGCTCCCCTACTCCCTCGCCTGTGTTGTTCCTGTGGTTATATAAACAAAACACAACCCAATTACGCCCAGGCAAGTCTTTCAAATTTTATAGGGCTGTGGGATGCATGTAGTGGGAAAACTTAGCCTGTACAAATTGAACAACAAACAGAGGCAATGGGAGGAGCAGCAGCAACTGCAGGGCAGAGGCAGCCCTTGGCAGTGCCACCCGTGGGAGCTCTGAGGTGTCACCAAGCCCAGGGCTGCAACCTCAGCAAGCACGGGGTGTAAGAAGGAAAGAATGTGCTGAGTACACAGGATATTATATTGAATATAGAATCATAGAATTGCTTAGGTTGGAACAGACCTTTAAGATCAGCCAGTCATTAGAAAGGTAAAAACACAAAAATATAAAAATATAAAGGAGAGGAACACGTCCCAGAGCCTCTGAGTGGACAAACCATTTGACATGTGCTGAAGCAGGTCCATGGGAAGGGGAGTGGAGCTGCAGCATCACCTTTGCAACAGCAATGCCACTTGGCATCCACACTCCTCCACCTCCAGGCCAGCATTAGCTCTCAGGGCAAAGATGAGATGACAGAAACGTGTTAATGCAGGCAATGACCATGAGGAGAAGTACAAGCACATCATCAATGGACAACCTGCACTCCACAAAGAACTTTAAATCCAATATGTCAGTAACCAACGAGAAAACTTGATGTGAGTAAGAAAACCCTGCACTAACAGAGGCTTCTTCCCATCCTGCAGTCCCTGAGGCTGGAGCAGGAGATGAGAGGAGTCACTGCCAGCTGGGACCTTTCAGTGGCTGCCTGCATGGCCCCAGCAGCCTGGCACAGATGTGCCACAGCTGTCCCAGGCTCCAGGCCTTGGCATGAGAGCTGAAGGAGCAGCACTGCTGTGGCCAGGGGTTGTATAGCAAGAGCGAGTTGTGCAGCTGGTGCTGTCCCTCGTTAGTGACAAATTGTCTGAATTGTGAGCTCCTTTCTGTCTTTAGGAGAGGAAGGCAATGGGAAGCAAAAACAGAGAGACAAGGAAAATCAACCCAAATTTTTGGTGGCCCGTGAACATCTAAGTGGTTTGCTCTGAGGACAGCTTAAGACATTTCAGGCTGACACTGTAATGAAGGACAGGACAACCGGCTTATCCCAGAGTTTAATGATTTTCTTCACCACAGATCTGCACAGCTGGAATTCTCCAGCCTGGCCACTGAGCTGGAGACCATCCTCTAGGTGTACTGGGAGAGGGCAGCCCAGGGTACCCATGGCTACATGCAAAAATCAGGGGTAGGAAAACTGCAGTGTCTGCCTGCCCTGAAGTGCTGACAAGATCTCCAGCTCACAGGAGGAGCAAAGTCCTGAGTGGGCAGAGAGGACAAGGGGCACCTGAACCCTGCCCGGGTCTGTATGATCTGGGTACTGAAAGGTGAGAAAACATTCACTTGGAGAATACAATGAGGGACACAGGAGATCAAAGCCTTATCTGGGATTCAAGGCAGTCTCACCAAGCCCTGCCCAACCAAATGCTGCTCTTGTTTCAAAGACTGTCTCTCCAGCCAAGAGCCAAGAAATGCTTTTTTTTCTGTGCTTGCCCCAAAAACGGTTGCACCATGATCATAACTGATATAAATGCTTCGACAAGTCTACTTGCAGGACCATGGGAAAATATTGCCTTTTTCCTACTGCTAGCAGACTTCTCTCCCTTCTCTCTCCCACAGCAATCCATGTGCTTGGTAAATCCAGCTCTGCACAGGACCCAATAAGGACACCTGGTTATGCTGTAAATAAAGATTTAAATCCACAGTGAAAGATTTCTAACATGCAAACAAAAAGGGCTACTTTGGCTCCTGCTAAGCCTCACTGAAGAGCATTAGCACTCCTGTACACGCTGGCAAATGCACTTTCCTTGCAGTTGTGTCCCTTCTACCCTTCTCCTGCCCATTGCCAGTCCTGACTGACATTTTTTGTGTGCTTACTTCATTACTGCATCCCCAGAGAATGAGGCAGGGGTGAGAGGAAAGGAAGAATGAGAAAAGGGAAAAAATAATTACAGTGGGATTTCATTGACAAGCAGAAAAAAAAAGGAAGTGTCCCTCTGGGTTTGATCAATAATGCAGCACTTGTTATCTTGATCTTCTTAATAAACCACAAGCAACCCACATACATTTCTATCTGTGAATCAATGCTTCGCAATGTTTCTATCACAATACAGCCAGTACATGCAACCCCACCAAAATAAAATGAAATGGGCTGGTTTATTGATTGCCCAAACAAGAAGCCTTGTCGTTTGCATAGATTATCAGCAGAGGAGTGCTGCCTGCTTTGCTTCTCTTTAATTACTTTGCTTTGTTTCAGCCTTCCCCACTGGGACCAGGCAACCCCCATATCACAGCAATGCCTAAATCCTTCTGGTTTGACCCCAAAGACATTTGCTAAACCTGCAACCACCAACTGCCCCCTTACCTGTGGAGGCCCTTCTGGGCACTGCTTTTATTTCTCAGAGATGTCAGAGGCATTGCTGCACTTCACAGGAGGCAGAACTGACCCAGAGTTCCTTGCCCTGCAGAAAGTTTAATTACACAGCTAATGATGGGGCTGAGTTCACCTCCTTTCACCTCCTTTTTGTTCCTGCCTCGGAGCCTGCCTGCAAAACTCCCCCTCCCTGCCCCATTGCTGTGCAGGTCACGACCACCCACCCCAAGCCGTGCCCTGCAGCACTAATCGCTGGGCTGGGGTCAGGATGCTGAGCCCTCCCAGGCTGACCCAGAGAGCAGCTCTGTGAAGCTGTGCTGAGCCTCACAGCAGCTGACCCGGGAATAAAATGCTCAAAGGCATCTTGTGTTTGGGTCTTCTCAGTTCCCTGATGCGCCTGGCACTGTGGCATGGATGCAGAAGGCAGGCTTTGGAGGAAGGAGAAGCTCCCCAGACCTGTCTGCTGCCCCCCTTGGTTAACCACACAGCAGAGACAATGCCCCCCAACCCCACACACATGACCAGGTTACCCCCAGGCACCACCCATGGCTAACCAAGGAACACTTTGATCACCTGAGATTGAATTCCAGTGTCTTTTCTTCTGCCCTTTCAATTTTCAGTAACACCCTGAGCCTTCCGTGAAGGAAATTTGCCTTCTGCTAAGGAAGTTTAAGAATAAACCGAGAAAATCCCTCAAGATTTGACCAATGAGGAAATTACTAATTTTGAGGCTTTGAGACTGTCTGATGAAAGCAACAAACACAGAAGGAGCAAGGTAACATCTCGTGGTCTATCAGTGCAGATACTGGGCATGATAATGTTTCCTGGGGGTCTGGTGGATCCATGCAGCAGCCTGCATCGACTAAATGAAGGTCCTAAAGTAATTCCCCACCTTTCTTAGGCATTTACCATAGATATTACTAAGGGTTGAGAAGGCAGCCCCTGAATGTATGCAGATGAGCCCCTCTTCCCACTGAGACAGCGGAAAATCCTTCAAGAAAAAATGTAATTAAGTTAGACTTGTGAATGATAATGAGTTTCTATTACACCCCGCTGAGAGTAGCAGCAACATCTGAAAACTATTTTTCGCTGTCTACAACCAAGCAATTGCTCTTTTATTAGAAACAGGGCTGAGCTGGTAGCCTGGACTGCTGCAGCTCCGAATTTCCTGTAAGACCCTGGCAAAGATGATGCTGTGGATTAAAGCTCTGGATCTGCATGTGTTTAGAAGAGGCAATAACCCTCTCTTCCCAATTCAAGCCACTCCTGATATTCTCAGGCTCTGTCAGAACCTCCTTACCCCCTCTTCTTTTCCAGGTTGGACTCTTTGACCCCTTTGCTGTTGGTCCCTGGGGAAAAGCTGCTCTGGGCCTCTTGCCCAGCCTTGCAGGACATTCTGGTTTGTTCTCTGTTTATGCTTTGATAATTCCTCACACAGGATTCACCTCTTTAATTCACCATCACAGGGACTCTGCCCTAAATCCAATGCCATCCCATTCCTCAGGTCTCCAGTGAGGTCAAGGACCATATAGGTGTATCTGTATGTATATTTATATGTATTTGTACACATACAGGTGATACTGTGGTTTCTAACCCCCATTGTGTGCATAAATTATATTCAACTACATTGCACCTCATCAGGTGCTGTTTTACCACTCACTATTATGAGGTCTCTACACTCAGCCTTTGTTCACTTTGGGAGCTGGGTTGGATTTTTTTAAGAATGAAAAGGAGAAAACACAATCAATCAGATGGTCCTTGCAATGCAGGAGAGGGGAGGTTTTTTTCTACAAAGAAATAACAGTTTTATCTTGGACCCCAAAGACACCAGGATGAAAACTACTTGTGAATTTTATCCAAGAGAGTTCATTGCTTTAATCCTGGATAATCCATATCTAATCCTTTTTATAATCTTACTCATCTACTTGCCTCAATAGTTTTCCCCAGCAGGAAGTTTTCATTTCATAAAGGGAATATTTTCCTCTTCCTGTTTTTCAATGAGTTTTACTATCATAGATGTTTCCCTTCTCCGAGGCTTCTTCATCCAAACCAAAAATATATTTCCTCTTTTTGATGCCATACCTGGCAAATGACTCAAGAGCTGTTGTTTTTCCCCAACAGGACTTGCAATCCAGGTTGCTCACAGCTGCTACCAGGTGTATTTTGAACCCAGAAACAGTCACAGACCCCTAAAACCCACAAGTGTCAAACACATTCTGAGCAGAGTAGATATATATTCATTATTGAACAGAATATATTTGATCAGAAGAAAAGCAGCCCTCAGTAGCCTAGAATGATGCAAAACCAGCATATTTCAAGACTGGTCATGTTATGGAGACATAAGAAATCCTGTATTCTAGATGGGGCCATATGGGACAACAACCTGTTCCAGCTGCCTTTTCCAAGATCTGGTACCAAACAAGCATCCTGGAGACTTTCTGAGATACTCAGACCTAGACTTGGTCTCTGCCAGGCAATCTGGACTGTCTGGCCAGCCTGTCAGGGAGCCCTTGTGCCAGCCAGGACCTTCAGTAGTGAGGATGCTGCAGTCTGGGAGACTGCAGGAGGTGTGGGCAGGAGGCAGGAAAGGGCAGAGCTCTGTCCTCCTGCTCAGGGCAGGGTGGGCCAGGGGCAGGAAAACAAGAGAAATCACATATATGGGACCTGAGAGGTTTAGTTTGCAGGTCACAGCACTCACTGGTATAGCTGACATGTTGATTTCTGGCTTAAGAATCTGCTTGAATTATCTCTATTGTGTGTAAGGAAACAAGACAGATGTGCATTTTCCTTTTTGTGTGCGTGTGACTGATTAAAAAGAGGCTACACAGAAGATGTAGCTGCTACATATCACTGCCTTCTCATCCTGACAGGAACAAATCAGCCAGCCTTCAAACTTTTGTTAAGCACTCAGGGTGAAGGGGACACAGCACCTCCTTGTGAAGTAAATAATGTGACTCTGGTTCAAGGCAAGTATAACAACATAAACCAGAGTATTGAACTGGATAATCTATTCGTGATCAAAGATCTGGAACCAAAACCACTCTCTACAAACAACATGGCAAAAATGAACTGCAAACCCTGTACTAAGATAATAACTAAGAGAAATAGGCAAATTTGTCACCAGGATTCAGGGGGTGCTCATGTATTGTTTTTCTTAGGGATTCTACACATTTTAAGCCTTAATAATCACAGAAAAAAATCCTACCTGTCATTAAGGGGGAGCATCCTCACTCGAAATTCAAACCTCAGTGCTCAGTTCCCCAGCTCCTGGGTTTATTATGAATTTCAGAAAGAACTCCTTTGCCCCCTAACCCTGTATGCCATTTCCAAACCACAGGCCAGTTACACACCACTAGGGAAGGTGGTTGGCACCACCCTGCAGCGATGGTGGCTTGTGCTAATGAAGGACCTGCTCCTCAGGGTGGCTACTGGGGAGCAAGAAGATGAGTCCCCCCTTCTCACCCCCCACCAACACAATCTCCCTGAAAATCCCTGAAGTTTTTTTCAAGTTGCTGGTAATACAAGCAGTGCTAGATCTTAAATACAGGCAGATCAGTTCCAGCTGCTCCTTATCTAATTTCTGTTGTCATCTGACACTGTTCATTTAGAGTATATCAATCTAACTTGGGAATATTTGAAATATTAATTAGGCAACAGCTTCAGCTCATTACCACGGATGCACAGAGTGGGATGCACGCCTGTTTTCAGGTATCCAAACTGCTGTGCAGGACAAATAATCCCTGTTCCTCCCTTAGGGAGTGTCTGAGCAGAACTACCCAAACTAGGTTTAACTCAGCCAGCCTGGGTGCTGTACTGGTGTTGTGCTGCCACCATAATGAGCTTGGGGGAGACATAAGATGCATTAGGATCTTGTACAGCCCCCACTTCGATCTGTGCTGGCCCAACCAGCCTGACCACACTGCAGTTTCCCCTGGTTTTATTCATAACAATCATAGAATCATTTAGGTTGGGAAAGCCCTATAATATCATCAGCACCATTAACCCAGCACCACTCTTAAACCATATCCCCGAGTGTCACATCCACATTATTTTTAATGTTTCCAGGGATGGTGAATCCACCACTTCCCTGGGCAGACTGTTCCAGTGCCTGACCACCCTTCCAGTGAAGAACTTTTCCCTAATATCCCCCTAATTTGAGTCCATCTGAACCTGCCTGTGCTCAGAGATGTTGTTAATATCCCCTCTATTGTACTACGAGGCAGAGGAACATCTCCTTCCTGCCCTACCCCCCTGACAGGGCACAGGAGGGTGCCAGGTCAGGGTGGGCTGCCCTGGTGGGTTCTTGCCCAGATTTCCAGTAGGTTTTACAGCCAATTTTGAGCTGCTCTGTGATCAGCAGCATCCTTAAATCCTGCTCCCTCACCCAGCCCACAGTCCCTGGTGGTGACCTTGCCCTCTCTTTTGTCTCACTCCTTAATGACAAGGCTGGACCATAGAAAATGTAGGAGAAGAAAAGCACAGAGAGCTGTTCTCCACCTAAAAAATGTAGGGCAGCAAGAGCTGGTTCTTTCTGGGAGCACTGGAACACCTGACAGCACTTTACCCCAATCTCACTTCTTGCTGCAGTGGGGGCAGTTACCAAAAGCCACAGGCTATTGTCTATGATAATTGATAATTATCAGTATTATCACATAAATGAGAAAACAGGGGCTTGGCTTCTGCAAAGTACAGCTCATGTGGCAGCTTCTCTCGTGTACCTCCTGTCTGCCTGTAGCCATACCCCAACAGGGTTTTCCTTGATTTTGTTTTTTGGGGAGGGATATCATATTTTTGGGGGCAGAAGAGAAGCCCAAGAGACCAAACCCACTCTGCTGCATCACAGCTCTGCTCAAATGCACCACAGAACTCCAACGTGGCAAGATGCAGGATCCAGCCCCTCCTGCATCTTCCCTGATGAGGCAGAATTGAGGAGCCAGTCAATGAACACACACCAAATTGAACACACATGCACTAAAGCTGTCATTTAAATGCCTGGAAAATAGCCTAATTTCTGCGTACTCTGGCTGCCTATTGCTGAGATGCTGGAGGAAGATGGGCCAGTGACTGACAAAGTGAGACATTAACTCCATCAAGCAGATGGAGAATGGCATAATTATGAAAATAATAACAGAGATTGGCTGAGATATGACCAAAAAAAAATGTTGTAGGAATTATTTACGTTTAGGGTTGTTAGAGCCTAATTTATTCTAGTGTTTGAACAGCAATGAGAAACACAGCAATCCCAGCTCCTGAAATGCTCATAATAGGTGGTATAACCCAGAAAAACTGCTCCCAGCTAAAGGGGTTTAATTGCATCTCCTGATGAATGGAATTAACCTTTCCTTGGGGCTGATGTGCACATGTCACCCAGGACTGTTTCTCACAAGGCTCACACCCACTGCCATCACAGTTAATGCCTTAAATGGGTTCACAGTGGCCTGGAGTGAGCTGAGCTTGGAGACACGGGGTGTCAGATCAGAGGAGTTAAGCTCTGGTGCAATTAAAATCCCTCATCAACAAACAATTTGCAGGGAGATGGGGAAAGGCTGATAAAGGAGTCGGGTTTGAATACAAAGAAAACACATGCTGCCATTCTGTTCATGCTTCCATGTTTCAAGAGGGATAAACCTGGCCACGTATTCCTGGTGGCCAGCCAGGAAACCTGTGACCTTCCTAAATAAAACACTCTCTTCTAGGCAATTGAAGTATGGCTAGGACGATTGTCATGCTGCCAAGAACACTTACATTTTTCATACTTAACCCTAAATCTTTTCACCTCTCTGAAGTTTTTCATCCCTTTCCCTGCCACATTTGCTGTTTGTCAAAGCCAGGTGGTCCCAGCTCACCCACCACGCTCCTGGGGGCAGCAGTGTTACCTGGGCTGGTGGGGTCAGCTCGGGATGTGCAGACCTGCTTTCTCCTCCTCACTAAGTGCTGTGTCTTCCTCCCAGCCTCCTCACCTGGATGAAGGATTTTTTGGGATTTAATCACACTTCTTTTTTATCCACAGGACCCCTGCCTCTTTTGCAGCTTAAGACAGATGCTGCTTGGGGAACAGAAGAGTTATTCAGTGCTTTAATTCATTCTCATTCTATAGGGAACCTCTGCCTTATTTACTGCACCCCTCCAGCCTTCATGCTTGATTATTCCTCATCTTTCCACGGGTGTTCATCATCCTGCCTTCACAAATGCTAATCAGTGTCTCTCTGCAGAAAACTTCTCTTTTCCTTGCTGTGTGTGGAGAAGTCAGGGCAGAGGGACACGCATGATGTCCAGAGGAGACCAACTGCAGGGCTGGAAATCAAGTCCACAGGGATGGTCCCAACCCTCCCTGTTTGTACCCCAGCAGCAGCAGCCTCATTCCTCACCACTTTGGGTACCAGGTACCCCCTCAGCCTGTAAGAGGGGCACACAGCTTCACCAGGGATGGACCCAGCATCATTTGCTCTGTTTTTCTATGCTCTGTCTCCCTTTCAATATAAACTACTCCATCCTGATTCCTTCCATGGCACCACCCCATTCTTAGGGCAGTGTGATGGGAAGGAGCAGCACAGAGTCAGTGACTACAGAATGAAATGGACTAAAAGCTAAAGTGGAGTGAATGTGGATTTCCTGAGTTTACCTCCTCCCAGCCTCAGCTGCCTCCACTCCTCAGCCAAAATAAGCTTCGTTTCCACCTAGGAGCCAAAGTCCTATACTAAAAAGGAACATGAAATTTGAAAAAAATGAGTCATCCATATGCTCCTCAGCAACCCCTATCTCTCTGCTCACAGCATCTCTCAAATAATTGTCCCCAGCCCCATCCTGAACCCCAGACCTTGAGCCATGCCCTCTCCCCCTGCTTCCAGCCCAGACCTCTCCCAGCCATGGCTGCCTGAATGCAGATACCAGAGGACCTCTGAAATTCAATATTTCACGTCTTTTTGATATAAAAACCTCAAATTTAGCTGTAGGTGCAAAACTTTCTGAAGTCAGGCATGACCTGGTGGGGCCAGACAAACAATATCCCTGCTCAGCATTGTGTGGCTCACACAGCCACAGAGTGTGAAAGGGGGAGAAGGGTGGGAAAAGTTAAAAGAAAACTGGTATAAACTGCTATAAAATGTTCTTTTACAAGCTCCCCACCATGCACAGAACACCAGCCTTGGTAAACTACCTGGAGAAGAAACCTGCAGCACCTGACAGGGAGTCCTGGTGTCCTCTGCTGCACCCGAACAGAAGTGAGCAGTGGCCACAGGATTTATGCACGGAACTCACTTCATTCAGGATCACAGGAAATACTCATTTTTGACTCAATTCGTCCTCAGTTAGGTTGTTGTGTTTTGCTCCATTTTATTTAAGGCAGAAAAAAAAATATTAATTACATGCTGCCAAGATCTTTGGAGAAAAATTCAATATTATCTTTTACCTCAAAGGAGAAATGAATTAAGGCTCCATTCCAAATCCAGCGGCAGTCCTGGCTTTGACGTGCCGAGGAAAATAATAACTTTCAGCACATACTAATTGTCTTGTTAACATGGATTATGCAGCCAGCCAAATAAATGTCATTCACACTTTCATGAGGAAGAACATAAATCTAAAAATCAGAAGTGCATAATATTTTTTAATCTTTTCTTTACTTCCCATTCTGCATTCATAGCCTAAATATATTTACATTTTTAATCCGGGCAAACAAAGCAAGACTGCTGGAGACTTTTGAAACCTCCCAGAGGTCCCGAGCTCAAAGTGATCAGATTTTTAAAATAACAAGCTCGGTTCCCATTTGCCTTAAAACCGGTTTATACTTTCTTGGCACTACAAAGCGGTTTTGAAATGAGGATAATTTACACTCAATTTAATTTACACCAAGTCCCCTTCCCGTGCCAGCACAGCACAAACAGGCACTGGGGCTGGCCTGGACCGAGAGTGCTGAATGCTCATTTCATTCCTCTGAGGGGAGACATGGGTGCAAAAATGGGGAGCAAAGCTGAGACCCCTGGGCTGGTTTCCCTGGGGGAGGTGACTGACCCCTTCTTTGGTTTAACTCACCTCCCTCCCAACAATGCAATAAACCATTACAACCCCAGTGAGGGTTTTTCTCTCTCAAAGCTCTCATGGTGCCACCACCTCCACCTCATGCCAGGAGTGGGGCACAGGCAGAGGTGGTGATGTGCCCTGCAGAGCCACCTCTGCCCAGCACACCAGCAGCCAGACCCTCCCAGCAGGCAAAACAACTGTTCAGCTGAAGGAGGGAATGGCCAAACAAGGAGATTTAGACTAACACAGAACACATATAAACTTCATTCACTAACTTTGCCTCTGCAGTTATTGAATTCCCCATCCATCTCTCCCACACAATCAGCCCTGGAGCAGCAGCCCCCACAGCAGCCTGGTTTCTGACCTCCCTGACACAAACTGGATTTCCCCACAGAAACTGCTCTTTGGGCTTTCTTTTCTTCTCCAGCAGCCTGGCAAACAGCAGAGCTCTGGCACAGCACTGGGCTAAAGCCTGTGGTGATGAGCCCTGGCTCCCTCCCACCAGCGTGTTCCCAGGCAGGATTATCCCTTCCCCAGCTCCAGCCTTGCCACAGCTGCCCCCAGGTTTGCCACTCGCTAATCCAGCTTCTGGCTTGGGTATCTCTTCTCACACTCCTTATCCCTGCAGTCTGCTGGGATCACTTTCATCACTGGGATCCCATCTTTCCCAGTCTCTTCTGCTCCAGCTGACCAGTGCCAGCAGTGACAGTGCTCCCAGCACTTAGTGGCAGTATTGGAGCTGTCACCACAGCACTGCCCTTCTCCATCGTGGCAGTTCTCCCTCTCCATGCCACCACTGCCACGAGCAGAGTCCAAACCTGCCACACAGGGCACCCCGTGCCTGACCCCCAAACTGGCTCTGAGCTTGCCCATCTTGGTGCTGCAGCCCTTCAGAGATGCCACCTCTGCACTCAGGGATGAATGACCCAAGCAGGGCCCTGAGTCTGGGTTACTGAGCACCAAAACCAGTGCCAAAGTGCTGTTGCTCCTTCAAGGCAAGAAGAAAGCTGGCTCAGAGGGAACATGCTCTGCAGGCTGGAGACAAAGCCCCAGCCCACAGGTGCCAGACATGGAATCACAGAATGGTTTGGGTTGGAAGGGACCTTAAAGATCATCTTGTTCTGCTCCTCTGCCATGAGCAGGGACACCTTCCACTAGACCAGGTGGCTCCAAGCCCTGTCCAACCTGGCACTGAACACTTCCAGGGATGGATCCCTGTGTGTCTGCAGGGAAGAGGCTGAGGGGTTATTTTCTGTGCAGCCCTAAAGTCCTGCTGCACTGCACAAAAGTAAACCCAAACCTGCTGTACAAACCTCGATGCTGCAGCATCCCCCAGCTGAGGAGCAGAGAGGGAAGCAGCCTTGACAGAGCAATTCCAGCAAAAGCTCACGGACAGACACAATTAAAACAAGCACTATAGTTTCAATTAACTGTTCTCCCCAGCAGCACAGGCTTGGAAGGGACTCTTAATAGATCTCTTCCAGCGCAGTGCACAAACTCTATTGCCGTTGCTTCAGCGATTATTGGAAGTTAGCAGAGTGCAGCAGCTCCCTCACACCACCTTCAATAGCGATGTAAGGATGTGCCTGCTATTAGCCAGCCCTTCTGAGGATGGAGACGCCAAGCAGGGTATGCTCTGGAACCATTTTTCACCCAGTTTATCCACCCAGGCCCCACTTTGCTGCCTTCAGGGGAGGCACTGGCCCTGCTGCTGCTCCTACCCCACCCATGGAGCAGCATCCCAGCCCCTGAGGAACTGCTGGACCACGCTGAGCCTGCCTTGATTAAATCAGAGGCACATACAATTCTCCCACCGCCTTGGGCTGATTGGGAACAAGGCTCAGCATAATCTCTGATAGATTTTCCTCCTCAGACAGAGAGACATCCTGATGGTTTTAAACTTTCTTTTTTTAGCTTGTAAAACACTCCCCAGGGAGGGCAGGCTCCTGCCAGCCCCACCATGTGGCTTCTGCATGTGGCCTCCTGATAGAGCTGGGAGTGCAGAGCAGATTAACTTAGCCAGGTGTGAAGGTCAGCACCTGCCTGGGCATTTGGGAGCAATATTAAATATAGCATTCAGACCATCAGTATGCAGGGGCCTTGGAAGAAATTTTGGCTTTAGCAGCCAGCAAAGCAAAGAGAACCAAGGAAAGCAGAGCTATGCCTCTATTCCTCACCCCAAGACACTCTGTAAGAGGGAAAGGGTTGTTTCTAATAGAAATTATTAACCTTTGGAACAACTGGACTGGAGATGTCAGGGATTCTCTAATTCTACAGTTTTGAAATCAATCCTGGCAGACTTTCTATAAAAGTATTATAAAAATAGACAATACCACTCGAGTTTTTAATGAGAAATGGCAGCTACCAACATCTTTATCATCTGCTTTTCCCCTAGCTTCTCCTTGACCATGAGAAAATAAAGTGGGTCATGACAGAGGCTCAGAAATGTGAGAGAGAAGAGTTTCCCTTTGGATAAAGGAAGGTGACATTAAGGCCAATCAAATGTAGTTATATCACACCTGCCCTTTCTTAAAATATCCCAAAGCTGCTAAAATATTTTTGATGAACTTTGGTTTCTTTCATCTGAAATCTTCACCTGCAGTCAGGGAAACTCCTACCCAAACCCCACTTTGCACTGTATAATTCAAGGTTTCCTGATGGAAGCCCTTTCTGAACAGGGTCAGCACCCCCTGGGCTGCCTGCACCCCTCAGTTCCCCACCAACACCCTGCTTCCCTTGCTTGTCTCTTCTCTTAAAAATGATCATGAATTTTCTTCCCCTCATGGTCTGGATTGCTCACTTTTCTCCAAGGGCTTTCAAATATTGGACAACATAAGACAGAAATGCTGTCAACATTTTTTTTTTCTAGCTTGAAAGAAATAATTTCACCTCGATGGCTGTAGTGAACATGCTGCAATAACAAGGAGCTTTTCTAGAAGGGTAAATTAGCAGTGGTACCAACTGGGAGTGATGCTGGTTTATAACATCAGATGCAATCTTCCAGGAACAGGGGGAAAAATGCTTGCAGAGAAATGCTGCTTGTCATCAGCCACTATGGTGGTGCACCCAATTACACCAGTTTCATTTCAGATCCAGGGGACACAGCTCAGGGGAGAAATCAACAGCCACAATAAACATGTGTGTGCCAGGAACCCAGTCAGCAGGAACTGGAGTTTGTGTATGCCCTATTCCATAGGAGAGGGCACAAAGTCTCTTCTATTTTCCTCAGCTCCTTTTTGGCTCCTTGAGAAATCCTGAGGCTTTTGACAGCCCAAGGAGATGCACACAAAGCAGGCAGGTTGAAGGGGGGAGAAGCATCATTCATTCAGCAAACTGAGTCAGCACATCAAACCCTGTCTGGAGCCAAAGGAAATCTGACCTAAAGACTCTGAGTGTGTTCTGAATCCTACTGGGCCCACTGGTCTTTGAAATATGTTTTGTTGCTGTGTTAAGCTCGGCAAGGAGCTGATGCAGCACAGAGCCTGGGCATACACTGGGCACCCTCAGGAGACCAACCATCTCCATTATGAACTCCCTCATTGATTATTCCTCCTCTTCCTACTCCTCTGCTCTCCCATCTGCCAATAATATCTATTATCTTTTCTAACTGTCATTCTCATTGATTTTTTCAGACTTCTTCCCCTGTTCTGGCCCTGCTGGCAGCACGTGGGTATTGGGTTTGTCAGGTGTGAGATTCCCTACGTGACTGCAGAGCCCCTGCTGTTGGTCACAATAAGGTCACTGGCAAGGACCAGCCAATGCCAATCCCTGGGGCACAGGACTTGCTGTGCACACAGGTGACATCACCCTGGTGATGTCATCTGCAGCTGTTTCTGTCACCTTCAGGAGGTACCTGCAGACTCTGATCCCTGTGTGAGCACGTACAACCCACTCCTGGAGGCAGCATCCTCTGTGATGGGATGACCAAAGAGCCCCAGCTCACACCACCTTGGCAGGTGCAAACCAGATCTGAAATGGTGCTGTGCAGTCCCACAACCCAAAAGGGATGTGTGCCCTTGGGGACACATCAGCCTGCAACTTCTAAGTAAGAGGGAGCTACAAAGAGGCTTTTCCAGCCCCCCTGCCCCATCAGCACGTCTCTGTGCCTTGCAGAGCTCCTGGGGAGCTCAAGATGAAGATTTTGGTGTTGAATCCACACCTGCTTTAGAAAGCCCTTGCTGCTGTAAGTACATAATAGAGTGATTTGTGGGGAAATGGTTGCATAGCATTAATTTCTTTCTTTTCCACGAATTACTGTGATACACATGCAAAAACATTTTTCCAGCCTTCAGCCAGCTTTACAGGTGACTGAAAATATACACTGACTACATCATTTGCAATATTTTCCTGTCAGTCATCTACTAATGTATTCAGAGATTTATTCCCTTTTTCCTAGGCCAGCTTTAAGTCAGATTTAGTGACTGAAAACAACATTAGCCTTATTGACTTCTTTTATCAGAATCTCTTTTGTTGATGTGGAGAGACGTGCGAGACTTTCATGAACAGTAAGACTGATCACACTTGAAAATCACAGCAATCAAGGGGAAGGTAATGCAGGGGCAGAAGCAACAATTTCCATGGCCAGATGGGGCAGCAGGAAGGTCCAAGCCCTTTCCCCCTGCAGCTGAGTTGGGTTCTGATAACAACTCTCCTTCTCTCCCACCACTGGCTCCAACTACCCAGTTGTGCCTTCAGCCCACAGAGCTAATCCCTGTTCAAATCCTTTCCTTGGCTATTGCACACTGAGTTACTAATTCTGCATTTGTAGGGTTTTCCCTGCATTTAAAGTCATAACTGTGTCTAAAAAATGCCCACAAACCCCAGCAGTCTGCACTCCCAGACTGGCACCAGCCCCACTGCCTGACTGACCCCATCCCAGGGGTGCAGGCACTCAGCAAACACACACAGGGACAAAATGAGAGCTCTGGTCTCCTCATTCATGACCACCAGCCCATGCTCTGGCTATTTTTTGTTTGTCCTGTTTTTCTCCTTGATAAGCCAGACTATCTGGCTCTGCTCTCTGAAGGTAATATGTGCCTGCCCAGCAGTCAAAGCTGAGGTTCTGCTCGATAAGTCACAGCCACATCACATTTATCTGCCTCCAGCACGTGTATTTTTCTGTTTCCTGTGCACTGTGCCCTTCCTGGGCAACGCAGATGCAAATCACCACACATACAGCTCTAAAGAAGAGAAACCAATTCACATTTGGTTCCTAACCAGTAGCATTTTCATTTAATTTCCTACCTCCTTATTGTAATCACCCTCTACACCATTGCAATCACATCACATCTATCAATCTAGCCAGCCCACAGCATAACAACAATAACACTTTTGTGTGTGTGTGTGTTCCCAAACATGGCCTGTAATTGCAAATTGCTGCAGGCATCAGTTATCTGACCCATGATCACTCTTCTTTGATAACCTCCTCATCCAGAGATGACTTGCTGTATGAATTCATCACTGGGAGAAGCTCTCCTGTGGCAGGTAAAGCTCACACATAAATTCTCCTACAAAAGGAGAGAATTCTCTACTGTTAAATATGGGGAGCTGGCAAGAGGAGAAGTTCTGGCCTGGCACTGCCTCTTTACCACTAACATTTTGATAGAGCCATATTTTGGAAGGTAACTCAGTAGACCCACACCCCTATGAAGACCAAGGCAAGTCACTTTTATCCCAGCCTTCTCCAGGTAGTTCCAGATGCAGCCAGGAGTTAGGAAGACCTCTGCTTTGTCTCCTCCAAGATGCTGCAGCCCCTCAGATCTTCTGGGCTGACCTAAACACAAGCTTTCTGCAGCAGATGCACAGCCAGTGTTGGCAGGGATGTGATCTTTGCAAGGAGGCACTTGGTGCTCTCAGTGTTCAAGGCAGAGAAGACAAACTATCAATTGTTCAGAGGAGTCCAACCAGAAAATTTCACCCAGGATGGTTCCCTGGGAGATGCAGGGAATGCAGAGGGTCTGATTCACACCTAAATCTCAACTTCATGGAAACCACCTTTAATCAGCACGTGTCTGAGGATAGGAGTGCCCACCACAGCCAGGGATACACCTCGGAGAAACACCTGCCACAGCTTTTCTGAGCAGGAAATTTGGCCATCACCCTGCTGAAACCAGCATTTCTCAAGCACTAGGAGAGAAATTGACTCATTTCACAACTTTAACAGCCTCAGGTCCTGGCTGTGCCTCAACCCAGCAATGTCCCTCCTCTTCCTCCTGCCACCAGTGTGTTCCCCACTGCCACAGAGCAGATCTGGCTCTGCAGTAGCACAGCAACCTGCTGTTAGCAATGGGGCTTTATGCTGCACACATGTAATGAGAAAACTGGGAATAGCTTGGAAGAAAAGAGATTATTAGATAATAAATTATCGAGGCACCAAAACCTGCTCTGTACATATTTTTCCCCTCTTACAGCTTCCCTAATGTCCTGGGAAAGTGACAATTACACAATTTAAGGAGGTTATTTTATTAAACCCCTTTTTTTTATTGCTTTACTTTTAATATATGGTCGAGGTAAAGCAGCTGATTAGAGGAAGGTCACAAAATAAAATATTTAATACTTATGGAAAGAGCAATTCATCCTCCCCTGTGCATGCAGCAGCAGCAGAGGGGCAGGGGGTCCTGGTGACAGCTCCATGCAGAAGCTGCTCCACAGAGCAAGGGAGAAAGCACTGCCCTGCTCTTCCATGTTGGCTTTGCCCATTACAGCCTATGCCAATGCCTTTGGGAATTACTTGCACAGCAAAGTTCGGGTTTTTTTCTCCATTTCAAGCCTTTAGAGCACTGCAAGTTGTTGCTCAACAGCTGTTGTGGTTTAATCCCAACCACAGCTCAACCCCAGCAGCAGCTCACTTGCTCTTCTGTCAGCAGGATGGGGAGAGAACTAGGAGGGTAAAAGGGGAGATAAAGACAGTTTAAAGAGGAAAGCAAAAGCTGTGCACACCAGCAAAGCAGAACGAGGGATTCATTCCCCACTTGCCATGGGCAGACAGGGGTTCAGCCATCCCCAGGACAGCAGGGACCCATCATGTGTCAAAGTGGCTTGGGAAGACAAATCACATCACTCCAAATATTACCCCATCCTTCTTGGCCCCTCAGCTCTATGCACTGAGCATGATGTCTTATGGTCTGGGATGTCCCCCAGGCCAGCTGTCCCAGCAGAGTCCCTGCTCCAATTCCTTGTGCATCCCCAGCCTCCTCGATGGTGGCTTGGAATGAGGAGCAGGAAAGGCCTTGCCTGTGTATAAGCCCTGCTCAACAGTAGCTAAAAAAGTCCCTGTATTATCGATGCTGTTTCCAACACAACCCCCAAACATGGCCACATACCAGTTACTGTGAAGAAAATGGATTTTATGCCAGCCAAACCCAGCACATCCCCCTTCCACAGGTGCTCCTGAGAAGCAGGGAAAAGTTCAGCTTGTAAATCCTGGCAGGAGCGGAGCAGGGCAGGTCACACTGTGGGGCCGGGGAGTAGTCTCCTCTTTCTTTTCCACCCAAAAAAAGCCCAAATCCCCAAAGTTTCATAGATGAACCCAATTTCCTGGCGGCCCATCCAGCACCCTCCTTCCCCTGGGGCAGCCCCACATCCCCTCTCCACCAGCACCTCCCCTCAACACAGAGCCTTCCTCCAAATTAAATGCTCATGACACGCAGTCTGAGCAGGCTGAGAGGACAATTGCTGTTTGCAATAAACACTGGAGGACATTCCCTCTGGTTTAGATTGGGATTAGTTAGGGATGAAGCACCACAGTGAGCATGATGTGACATGAGAGAGCAGCAAAGTTCCTGTCAGGAGCAACTAAAGCCTCTCATTTGTTCTCTGCAAAACATCAATAAAATAATGACCAAAGGCAGGCCAAGCAAAACATTTGGTCTCTTCCAAAACCTTCATTAAAGCGTTTAAAAGGAAATATTAGGGGAAATAAGCAGACATGAGGTGAGGGAAGGGACAGAGTACAACATGTGAATAGGACTAACAGTGGTGACCACAGCATGAAGGGTACAGAAAGCTGCTCCACCACCAAAAGTCTCCCAGAATGTAACACCAGGGGGGCCAAATCCCCAGAATTGCTGAGACACTAAAAAAGGGCCAAAAATTTTCAAAACCAAGGTGGATACGTGGGGGTAAAACTCATTTTTGCCAATCTGAAACAACGGATACCAAGAGGTGCATTTTCCACGGGTTACACTCACGCCTGGGCTCTGATTTAAATTTAATTCTCCACTACCTTGGCATGTTGTGACCCCCTTGGCTCTTCCAAGCCAGGATTCCCTCGGACAATGCAAACCCAAGAGCTCTGCAGCGAAGATGGATAGAGAGCAATGCGTACTTTTGTGAGACACAGAGTTCTTGCATGTCCAGGGGTAAAAGGTCACTGCCCTACACAGTGACACTGTCAAACCACCTGGATTAATTTAATGAGAGTGGTTCCAAATACTCCTGTGTGGCAGATAGTGACTCTTTTCCACATACTGCTCACAGTGTGCTCTGAAGCAAAGAATAAAAAGTATATGGATTGTTAACTACACTGCAGGTGAGAAATAACAGCCCCCAGCTCTCAAAGCCATGTCCAAGCACTGTCTAATTAGTCCTTATTAATAGTCCTGTGAGCCAGACACATACTTTTATTGCCTAAAGCCAAGCAAGAAAATAAATTTCAAAATCACCAGCTAAGGGTTTGTTAGAGGTTAGGTCAAGACTCAGCTTAAAATGCAGGTAGGAATTTATTTACCTTTCTCACATGCAGCATCCAATGCCTTCAACCACCCTGGATGGCCAGAAGCACAGCCAGCATTGCCCAGCAGGGCAAGTGATGCACTGAGTCATTTTTGGGGGGTTTGAACTCTTCATTTTCAAACCTGGAGCCCCTCCCTGGCATTGCTGTTTCCTGTGCCTGGGGAAAAGGGCTGCAGCTGACCCTGTGTTACTGGGAGCACTGGGTGATCAAGCAGTTGGAGGCAAAAGTGCTGCTGGTTAACACAGCAAATGGATGAGAGGAAATAAAATTTCTTTGTCAGTGATGGACCCTGCAAGGCTCAGCTTGATAAAACCAGCAGGCTGGAGATGGATGATGCTGAGAATCATTTCTGAGCTCCAAACGTAACACAATGACAGGAATTAATGGAGCCCTCGGACTTGAAACACCAGGGCATGTGTTTTAATTTAGAAGGACTGAAGCTAAAAAATCATCCCCCTGCCACATCTCCAGGTCAGCATTTGACTTATTAACTTCAGCTTTGGGCACCAGCAAACGAACTAAGCCCCTCTGCCAAAGTTACACAGGGGCTCATTTTTTTAAAAAGGGCCATTAAGGGTTGCTCTTGTGTCTGGAAGGGGCATCAAGTAAAAAGTATCTTCACTTAATAATCAGACTTAATCTCTTTAAGTTTTGTTGAAGTCAGTTTCCCAGGGCCTTGGGCAAAAATCAGTCTTAAAAGCATTGAGAAGCTGTACCATGGTAGTTAGATAATTTATTATTCCATAACTCTGGGTCCTAATCTAATTAGAGATCATATCTAGGATTTGCTTCAACATCTATTTATTTTTCTATTTTTACTTGCAAACACTCTCAAAGAAATTAGATTGTAAGTGGGGAGATGGAGCATACACTGCATCATTCCTGCAGGGCTCCCAAATTTAAATGGAGCTCCACATTCAGTTATCAGAAAGAACAGAAACAAGACTCAGATTAACAAGATTAACTTGCACAATGTCAGAAATTATAGCAAAAACTTCTCAAACATTTATTTTCTTCTGCAAGTAGAAATAATGGCTTGTTTTGGAATGATTTTGCAAAAAATTTTGGGACATCAGCTTTTCTACGAAAAAGCCTAAGAGACTGAATTGGCAGGTTTGAAAAACAAGAATTCCAGCTTCTTCTAGCCTATATTCTCCAAAAGAAGAATTCCAATGTACTGTAAAAGTACTCAGTGACTGTCCCTGCACTCATGGGCTGGGGCAATAAGTGAACAAAAATCAGTCATACACATTTAACACCAGTACAAGCTTCATTTAAAGGAAAGCAGGACTCCTTTAGTGGGCATGCTGTCCTGAGAGCCTTCCTGCTCACTGCATTGACAGATTTTTAAGAAAAAGGGGGGAAAAAAAGGCACCTGGGGAAAGGCAACCTGTTTCACTGACCACCAGATCACTCAGTGCCCTCAGGCATTGCTCTCCCCATCTTTGAAAGGAATTGCATGGTTAGCAAGATGCCAGTGGATTTCTCCTCTAGCCTAGCTTTTAGGGCCCTTGGAAAAGGGAGACAATAAACCTTTGCCTTCACTTTCCATCCTCTCCTCTTCCTCCTCTATCAGGAAGGTCATTTGGGGCCCTGAAATCCTTCTGATATTAAGAGTGAGTCCAGAGGAGACCACTAAGGTGATTAGAAGGATGGAGCACCTCTCCTGTGAGGAAAGCCTGAGAGAACTGCTGTTCCATCTGGAAAAGAAAAGGCTTTGGGATGACCTCAATGTGGCCTTCCAGGACCTGAAGGGAACTGACAAGAAAGATGGAGAAGGACTATTTACAAAGGCCTGGAGTTGCAGGACAAAGGGGGATGGCTCCAGACTGATAGAGTAGGTTTAGACTGGATATTAGGAAGGAATTCCTGGCTGTGAGGGTGGGCAGGCCCTGGCACACGGTGCCCAGAGAAGCTGTGGCTGCCCCAGCCCTGGAAGTGTCCAAGGCCAGGCTGGATGGGGATGGAGCAATCTGGGCTGGTGGGAGGTGTCCCTGTCCATGGCAGGGGATGGGACTGGATGGTCTTTAAGGTGCCTCCCAACCCAAGCTGTTCTGGGATTCTGTGGTTCTAATTCTGCACCATGCAGCTCGTGGGACCTCGAGAGCACGGTGGTCAGACCTACACACCTGGTGTCCTCTCACAGCCCACCCAGAGCAAGGAGGAACCAGGCTCAGGAAGGGCTGGGGGCAGGCAGGTAACCTGCACCTCCTTGGATGCTCATTGCAAACCCTCTCTCGTGCCTCTGTTCTCTGCCCCTTCCAAGGGTTTGCCCCTCTCCCTATGAACCCACCTTCTCTCCATCTCCAGAGAGGAGGACACATCCCATTTTCTATATTAACTGTCAGCACGGTGCTGTCTACTTGAATAATCATGAAAAATGAAGCAGTAACTCATCTGCCTGTGAGCAAAGGCCTTTGGCCTTCCTCACTCTCCCTGCTGAATTTCAATCTGCTGGGGACGTGGGGCCAGCACAGCACCAGGGAGAGGAAAGACACTGCTCATGGAATTCCTTCTTCTGTGGCATTCCAGAGCCCAGGAGCTCTGGGTTATGGTAGCTGTGATCCCTCCTGGCTTGCCAGAAGGTACCAAACTGTACCCAAACTATTTACAAACCAGCATAAATTTGAGATCAATTAGAAACTGAGAGCAGAACTCCCATGGGAAGGTTCCTGGGTCTGTCTTGCCGTCATCTCTGACCACGTGTCCTTTTTATCTCTCAGTGGGCACTGCTATAAATGCACTCATTGCATCTTACATGTTTCTTTTTAAAGGAACAGCTAAATCTGCTCTTTCACAGCTCAGAGGTGTCATTCTTCATGAATGCATTGAGATATCTATTCATAACTATTGATGCACAACTGCACACTCTAAATTAACATGTTTAACTACTCTCCCCAGTGCAGACCTTGGAGGACAAACAAATTAATAAGGTTCAAATACAAGTAAAGGAAGTTGATCTAAACCCCCTAAAAGTCTGGGATGTTCTCTCTTTTCTTTAAATGTGAAAAATGAAGCTATCTTTTGAACATGGAGGAAAGCAGGAGATTTCTGGAGCTGCTTTCCAGTAAATCATAGAGTCACAGAATGGTTTGTGTTAAAACTGACCTTAAAGTTTGTATCATTCCAATCCCCCTTCCATGAGCAGGGACACCTTCTACTAGCCCAGACTGATCAGAACCCCATCCAACCTGGCCTTCAACTCTCCAAAATCAGAAATATAAGCTGCAGTCCCAGTGTTCCCAGTCAAACAGTTCCCAGCTTCGAGGAAGGATTTGCATCCTTGCTCTGCTCTAACCTCTCTCTCAGGGTGCCCTTGCAGTCCTCCACCCTCCACCAGATGATCCAGCTCCTCTCTCCTCCCCAAAACTAGTTTTTTCCACTGTTTTCATGAGCTGAAGTGGCTCCTGAAGGCAATTCAAGAAGAGCTAGAGTTGGTGTGATTGTGGGCAGAGGTGGCAGGGAGCACCGAGCAGGCTCTCCCCTTTCCTAAGCAGCAACCCTCACTCTGACCCATCCCCCAGAAACACAAAATCCAGAGATCTGGGGCCCTGCTGCCCTGTCAGAGGGTAACAATCTCATAACACACAGCAAAAGGTGTAGGTGTCTCTACTGCAGCTCCCAAACCTGCTCACCAACCAGTGCCAGTCCACACCTGCCCCCAAGAGAGGAAAAAACCATCAAAAGATCACTGACTGCCCATCAAAAGTTTGCAATAAGATTTCTTCAGCAAAGATTGACCCTGTAGATAGGATGGGCCCAGGCAAGAGTAACAGGTTAGGAGGGGAAAAAAAAGAAAGACTGAAACAATGAAAAATCGTCCAAAAATCTGCTATGAGAGTTCAGCTGAGTTATAACTAATCACTGCATTTCACTTTGCCGTGGGAGTCACATTAATTATCACAAAATCAGAAAGGGCTTCATCCACCTCTCCTCTGAGTCACCAGGAAAAAAAATTAAAAGTTATTAGCTTCTATTTTCTTCACTGACTCTCTTCAAAATCTCATAACAGCCAGAAATCCAGATTGAAAAATATGACACATTCCAATTTCCCTTGATTTAATTTCCTCAAGCTGACTAATTTAATTGCAATATTAGCCTGGTATCTTGAGCTCTGCTTTCCCACTCTCTTCCTGTAGCTGAAACCTGCTCCCTAAGCTTAAATCTACACAGATGTTTCCAAATTTGTATTTGTTAGAGACTAATTACCCTCATTCCCCAATGGATCACTCCATGGGGATCAGAAGTGCTGTTTGTGATGATCAGAGATGTAACACACACACACATCATGTGGTTGTCTAAAGGAAGCTGTGCAAGTAGGTGTCTCAAAAAGGATAAATTGTTTAAAGTGAGACAGATTAAAAGTGAAATCCATTCCATGTCATTTGAGCCAGGAAAATCTAGCTGGCTAAGAAAACTACTGGAGCAAAATCACAATTCAGCTTCACCACTGAGAATCCAAACACCACCAAGGTGAGGCAATATTTTAAACATCCACAGATTAAAGAGTTGTTAGTGGATTTCAGACTTTAGTTCTTCCCTTTTTTATACTTTTGAGTTTAGAAATAATGCTAAAAATCCCCCCAAAATAGTGGCAGCAGTGAAACTATAACTCCAAACGAGGTCAAAAGAGGTGAGAGAGGTGTTTTTTTTTATTCTTTGTGGGTATCCATTCCTCTCTAAGTCAGCTGAATTCCTTTCATCCAGCCAAAGGCACCGGGATGGGACCTGCCCTGGGAATCTCAGCACACCTCACCCCCTGCCCTGCTGCAGCCCCCTGTGCCCTCCACCTCCCAGCAGAGGCAACCCCAGCAAGGCCTTCCCTCTCCCTGCCTTTTATGTCTCCACACAAAGTTTTTTGGGATGAATGTTGCAGGAGTGAGCAAGGCTTTTCAGCTGGAGGTGAGTCCTCCTGAGTGCCAAGCTCTTTACATGTGTATCTATTTCATATTTTGGGGCTTTACAGTAGACTTTCAAAGGTGAGAATGAGGGATCTTAAATATCTCCAGGGATTCAGAGACAAAAAACCCTCCACCCTTTAGATACAGGATGCTCTCCTGATCCAAAGGATTTAACCTCATCACACACACGGGCAGGGCAGTGAAGAAGGGTATAAACTGCAAATCTGCCTCCCAGCATTTCAGCATCCCCCAGCTACACATCAAACCTCAGCAAGTTGTGCCCTGCAGCTCCACTGCCAGCTCTGACTGTGCCAGGGCATTCAGGGCTCCTCTTCTCCCCAGCCAGGAGGGGACACTTCTCTTGCAGGACAATAAAGAGCACACAGCCTCAAATCCTAATGGTACTGCCCTATAAGATCCAGATGAGCCCCTCTCCCTCTCTGATCCCCGGAATTGCCCTGCATTTGCCCCTAGATGCCACCCCCACCCCTCTATTCCCAATCCCCCAGCCCCATCCCAAAGCAGCAAGGCATTGGGGGGGTTGCATTCTCTTGTCACACCCACGGCAGATCCCTCTCGTGACCGAGGGTGGCATCTCTCCCTGTGCCCTGCCATGGGCTCCCTTCCCCCTGCTGAGCACAAAGCAGTGCCACTCTGAGGAAAGCTCGTGGCACCAACACCATCAGTATGAACAGGAGGGTCTGTCCATCAAAGGTGAGAGCAGGAGAACAATTGTTTTAAGATGCTGAGTGGAATGTGAATGGAAAATTCTGTGTTTTTTTCCCAATCCTGAGCAGGACAGTGTCGTGCCAGAGAAATTAGGATTCTTTAGTTATTCCAATTGGCTTCTGACTATGAACAAGCTGGAAATTATGCATAATTATATTCATTATCATTTTGCTTACAGAACTAGCCAACCTGCAAGCTTAGACTGAGCCCTGCATAGACCTACCAGGGCTAGTTTTTAGACCCAAACCCTTCAAATCCTGCATAACTTAAACAGGGTGCATGTCCAGCAGCTCAATGCTGGTTTTAGCAGGGACTCAAGAGACAAACGTTCCTGCAGCCACTCATCACTGTATCTCTATTTCCATGCCAGACCCACAGCACCTCTCTACGTGCTGAGCCTTCAGAGCTGAAGGCTTTTGCAGTGGTTGCAATCCCAGCAGCAGCACAGCAGCTCTGTCAGCCCCAGACCGAGGTCTCAGCTACAGCCCCTGGGTCACCACGGCTCTGCCTCTGCCTTGATTATTTTTCAAAATAAACATTCTCCACGATTGGGTTCAGGCTGGATGAAAAGGGAAAAGATGGGATATTTTACATTGCAGAAATAAGCCTTTTCTTCCCAGCTCTTTGTATAAGACCGGGCACAAAGTCTCTGTGGTGTCCTGAGGAGAAGTGCAAAAATCTTTTTTTATTATTATTATTTTCCTTTGTTAAATTAATAAGTCTCTTTCAAAATGGAAGAAAAATAATTTCATCAACTGCTACATTTCTCTTTGGTTTTGGCTTCTGATTTCCCCTCCCTCTGCCTTTTCTGTATTTTGAATTAAAATGTTATTTCAAACTAAAAATATCAAAACCTGTCATTCGAATGCCATCAATTTCCAAAACGCTGCCTTTTTTCCCTGCAAAGTTAAACTGTCAAATCAATACCAGTTCTGTGTGCTGCACATGAAGAAACATAAAATTTCTTCAAACAACCATTTTCTAACTTCAATCTTTGGGGAAAAACACTCAAGGAAAGTCCAGGCACATCTCGTGGCAAAGGGGGCCAGGCTGGGACTGGGACATTTTGGGATCATCTCCTTTATCATAGGATGGGTTGGGTCAGAAGGGACCTTAAAGCCCATCTTATGCCAACCCATTCCATAGAACACCTTCCACCAGGTTACTCAGAGCACCAGCAAAGCTCCTACACTGGGAAAAGGGCTCTTCCTGCAAGAAGACAGAATGATTCATGGAAAGAGACATTTCCCAACACAATCCAATGTTTAGCACCAAGGTGGGGGTCACTTGTGCATCTCACACTGGGCACAAGAACCTTCTGTTCCATTTTTGTTTCCAAATCTCCTGCAGTTAAATCAAACCAGTTTCTTTGAAATTGAAGTTACTTGGAAAATGTTCCTTTCTGACAATTGACAGGAAGTAATTGTGAACGTCTCTCAAATTTGCCATTAAGAATTGAATTTCAGAATTGAGGAATTTTAGTTTCAATTCTGTTGTTCTTCTTTAGTGGGTTTTTTTTCCCCATTTTACAACAAATGTATTGTAACTTATAACACATTACTGTGACTGACAAGATCTACCATGATGGAATGTATGAATCAAAACACTTCTGCCTTTTTATTTAAAACATATCAGGGATAACAGATACCAAATACTTGTTCTCCTGGAACAAAACAGCTCCTGTTTGTTCCAGTGAAGTGAGTTAAAGCAAGTTGACACATAGATCAAAGTGTTGCCTACTTGAAAACTGTCAAACCATTTCATTGCAAACTAGATGGGAATCACTTTGAAATATGGGAAAAACCTGATGTTTCATTCAGCAAGCCAAATCCCAGCCATCCTTAACACAGAGGAAAAAAAAATCACTGTGATTTTCTTAACAGGTTGTCATAGTACACCATTATCAGTTAAATCAGTCCTTCACGTTTAACAAGGTGTCACAAAATGATGGTAAAACAACACAAAGAGAAAAGTAAATTGAAAGTGTCATCATTCCAAAGTGAAAATCCTTCTGGTTTACTTTAAGGACATGGAAAGTTGTGGTATTTGAGAACAACAGTACATTTGCTGTGCTGGTCCTGTCTACCAGGCCTTGTGCTGGTGGGATAACTCAGGACACCCATCCCAGCCATGGGCTGCTGGGGCACAGCAGAGATGCTGAGGCACAGCAGGGAATTTCTACCAATTCCAGCATAAAAATCTTCTCAGCCCCTGTCCTGCCTTTGAAGCTTCAAAAAAATAATATACTGAATAAACTATGGAAAAGTAATTAGTGATGTGAACCACAGACAGGTCAGAACAAGGTTGTAGAAACTGATTCAAAAGTCTGAGTGAATGAGTAGGAGTGCACCTAGGAATTTAAATAAAAATAGATCAAGTTATATATTGTTGTAGAGCTTGTAAATAACCTAAATAACACCAAAACACACAAAAAAATTAAGTCAAATTAGTAATAAGTTTTTGAGCAGGAGAAGAGCTCCATCATTCAGCAGAGCTGTTACCAGCTGTCATTGCAGAGGGTAACACTTCCCAATAAAAATGATGGATTCATTTCTATAGATATTTCAATTGTTACTTGTAAAAGAAAGGGAAAGAATTCAGACTACAAGGGGGAAGCAACAGTCCAGAAGACATTTATATAAATGACATGTTTTCAAATCAGCTGGCTCTGCTGAGATTCACTGCCAGGTACTTTCAAGTGGTGCAGGCAATCTGAGGGCTGTTAGCACTTATCTGTGAAAACTCAGAGCCTGTGACGAGTCCCAGAAGAGCAGAGAACAGCAAACATAGCAGGGAATTACAGGCCAGTCAGCTTAACTTCAATTCCCAGAAAAAATATGGCAACAAATCATCAAACAAACACTTTAAGCACTGAGAAGATAACAAGGCAGTGAGGTACAGCCAGCGTGGATTTGTCAAGAACAAATATCAATCCAATCTCATATTTTTCTATGACAGGGCAGCAGGACTCGGGGAGAGGCAGTCCCTGTTCTATACAGTGACCTCACCAAGGCCTTTGGCATTATTTTCCTTGACATTGCTTTAAACAAGCCACAGAATTATGATCAGGTGACATTGTGAAGGTGCACGAGGTGGAAAACAATCAGAAAGCAGCTGTCAGTGGTGGGACACATCCATAGGCACTGGGTGAGGACATGACCACATACTGACCTGGGCCAAACTAAGTTTGGAGACGTCAGCTGGGGCAGAGGACACAAGGAGCACTTGGAAGAGCCTGGGCAAACAAGGGGAATGCTCCACAGAAGGAGCAGGCTGTGGTCAATGAGGAACTGTGCAGAGTTAGAATTGGGTAGGAAGGACCCAGCATGTGGCCATCAGCCAAGGACCATCCTGAGCCAAAGTGGGGCCAACAGGTTGGACAACACTCTCAGGGACAGGGGGAATTGTTGGGGTGTCTGTGCAGGGCCAGGAGTTGGACTTGGATGAGCCTCAGAGGTCCCTTCAGATTCAGAATATTCTGTGAAAATGCCCCACTGAGAGTGGGCAGGCAAAGCCAACCTGAACTCCTCCTCCCTGCACCCAGCTGCCTGCCCAGCAAGAGGTTCACCATGCCCTACATGTCAGAAGGATGTTCTTTATCATATTTAATTTTTCTTTATCAGATTTTATTATATTTCAAGAATAAAAAAAAGTCCTGTAAAGAAACACCACACTCATCACTATTAGTGACTCATGAACATACTACCTCTGTGAGCAAGAGGATTAATTCTCTGTGATGTGCTCCATCACGTACAGACATTCATCCTGGTGTCTAATGAAGGTGGCACTAAATGGAAAGCAAAATACACTCCCATAAAAGCCACAATCATCTGAGCCCATTTAAGAAGAAAAACAGCACACTGATATTTTCCACCGCCACTGATCTCCCCCACAAAAAAGTCTTTGGGCCAATAACGAGTCACTTGTCATTTCATGCAGAGCCAAAGCTGCCAATTTTCCCTTCACATTGATTTCTCTAAAGTGTCACCTACGGATTATGCCCTCAGAGGAATAGAGGGGATATTGATACAGTAGAAGAGCCAGGAGCACTTACACAGCTGGGTTAGACAAGGGGCCAGGATGGAAAATTGGAAGGGGAGGGAATTGGGATCCCCCTGTTCCTCTGGACAGGATCCAGCCAGCCCCAAACACACAGAGATGTGCAATTTTCCTAATGGCACAGCATTGTAAATCTCAGGATCAAAGGAATAAACCAATCACCCACTTCTGTCAGGCCAGGAATAAATACCCCCCATGAGAAAATATTAATCAGCTGGCCAGGTACACTCAGTGCTGCACTCACACACAGCCTCCCAAAACAGCACTCCAAACTAAACAATTATTGTGCCTTTTTTTTCCCCACCACTGTCTGTGCACTTCCACAAAGTACAATTCCCAGCATGGAGCATTTTTCCTGTATTCTGGGGCTTCTTGATGCATCTCCTCCTCACCCAGACTCCACACCAACTCTATTTTCTTAAAATAAGATCTTCCCTAAGCCAGGGCTTCTAGAGAGATGCTGGCAAAGCAGAGATTATGTCTACCTATTCATTTCACCTCTTTAGTTCCAAAAGACAGACAGCAATGAAGCACAAACACAAAAAATGCATCCACCTATTCTGGCTCTATATAGGTTGTGAAAAATATTGAGGCTTTGTCAAGCCTTTACCTTCTTCTGATGCCCCCCTGGAAGCTGCACCCCCTGGGAAATGGGGGCCATGCCTTGATATTGCATTGCCCAAGGTCCCCAGATTTCTTACCTGCAACAGCAGAACCCCCTTTGTTCATGACCTTGGGACAAGCATTGCTTGAAAACAAAATTTCAGCTGAGGAGCTGCTAATACTGAGCAGGAACTTGAGGTATCTCCAGATTTCCACCATCCCAAGGTCTGATAGCAAGTCTGTGGTCTGGCCCACAGATCTCCTTTCTCTTATTTATTTTATACTTCTCTTCCCAGTCTTTCCACCCCACCAGAGCTCCTCTCAGCTTGGCACTCAGAGAGTCACTAAGCCCAGGCACCTGCAGTGGATTTTCTCTTCCCATGCTAAAACCACTCTGCTTTCTGCTCCCAGGAATCCCAACCCCCTGGCCTGATCTCCCTGCTGGGAGGCTCCCACAGCAGAGAAAGGGCTGCAATCTGCTCCTGGGAGTAAACCAGGTGGAAAATACAACCTGGAGGGCAAGGCAGGGAAGGATTCCAAGTGGCACAGGTGGAAATGGCTCCCTGTGGAGCCAGGTAGAGGAGATCAGAGCCCAGGGAAGGGGATTACTCACCTGCTGAGGTTTATCTCCATTCCCCCATAGCTCACCAAGCTCCCCTTATAATGATTGCCTAGAGCTTGTGCTGGGAAGAATTTAGACTCCTGTTGGCTGCATTGCATATTAATAATTTAAAGATATGGGACAATATATCAGACATATTTAAAATAGTACAATCTTGCCATACTTTTTATGGTATTTTAAAATTGATGGCCCCGGTTTTAAATACAAGGAATCTGAAATAGAGCTAACACCTACCATACTTTGCCATTACATCCATTTTTAATTATCAAGAACACCAGGCAAAGTTTGCAATATTTTTAGCAGAGTTTTATGTGTTGTCACAAGTAGCTAAATTATTGATGTGCCACACATTTTATTAAGCATAGCATTTCATGGGCATCACAGTTTTGGGATATAATTCTACTTGAGTTAAGTTGTTAAGGCCAAAAGAGAAGCCTCCAGAAGCAATTCCTGAAGAGGGAAGAAGGTCAGGGAGAGCAAGGTCAGTTTTGCACTTCTCTTGATGTTTTGGAGGGTGAGGATCAAAAGAATCTCAGCTCCTTTTCTGTGGGAAGGAGAGGAGATGGGAGGGCAGACAGCCTGTTTTTTCCTTTGAATGCTGAAGGAAAGTCTCCTAAAGGGCTGCAAGTGCTTTCTCTAATAGAGGAACTATTCCTCAATTCCTTCTTTATTGAGGAACTGCTTGCTACACCTGGAGCAGGTATAAGTCCATATCCATAGGGCATTTCAAAGCCTAACCCATCCCCTCTCACCCTAAACACCTTTGGCCTCCCAGCCCTCCAGCAAGAGCAAGCAGTGCTACCCCAAATTTAGACTTGGCAAGCCAAGACACAGACACCAACAGAGAAGCCTCAGGGGATGGAGGGAGTCAAAAGCAGCAGAAGAATCCATGAGGGCATCCCAAAAGGACCACACAAGAAGTGCTCCAGCAGCTCTCTGCTCCTTCCCCCTTCCAGCTAAGCACCTACAGAGAAACCTGTGGCCAAACACAAGCTGAAGGTCACAAGGTGATGATGCTCAAACCCAGCTGAATGGTCCCTTCTTGGTGGCTCAGGGTCACTTTGGCACAACACCCCTGACAAACGCCACAAGAGGCAGAGAGGCCACTCTTCCACACTGGTTTATCCCTGCTGTTCTCTTTCATTACTGAATGGACTCTCTGCTGAGCACAGTTATTTTTCCTTCCCAGCTCCAGTTTGAACAGGCTGCCCTGAGGAGTCATTCTGGAAGCAGCTGCAATGTTTATCATCAATGTGGGCAGGTTTTCATTCCTTTAACAGCCATCTATCACATCCCATTGGATTAGTTGTTATTTCTCACTCGGTCCTCAGAAGGACTGGAAACTTTTCCATCCTGGAATGGGAGAAAAGATGGAAATTCCAGTCCTGGACAGCAGAAACCACAGCAGCTCCCCCAAGGTCCATTCTGCAGAGAGGCACCAGGACTGATGGAGTCAGTGCTTTGTACTAGTACTGGAGAGGTCTTTTAATTCCCCTCCTAGCAGGGATGGGTTAATTTACATTAGCATTTCAAATCAGCAAGAATCACTGGTCTCTATCCTATTTCTCTTTGTACTTTTGAGTGGCTCTTGAGCAGAAAGGTTCATTCTTACTGGTGGGAAACCATTAAAACATGATCTGCAATTAAATTTAGCCTTTACATTCCATTCACCACCTTATCTGTATGCACTTAAGCAAACACATGTACCTACATTCAGTCACAGTGTGGGTTTTCCAATTTTTTGCCATGTTAAGCAATGTTAAGTGATCCCTTTACCATTTTACAAAATGATGGTTTATTTTTCACTTGTGTCAAACAGTGCTTGGACAACTGGAACTCAATGAAAATGCACAAATCAGCATTTCAAACAGTTGTCTACCAATTACAAGTTCTTCATGTGTGCTAGGTAATAAAAATACTTTTATTAAAACATGATTTGCATTTCAATCTGATTTACTACACAAAAGGATTACATGAGGTCAATAAAATTGAATTGCTTGTTTTCAATAACTGGGGCCAAAACCTTGGAGATGTTAGAGCTAATTGAATAAAAATCAGATAAAAGAAGATAATATCCAAGGTTGCAGAGGAAAAACCACTTCCCTGAGCTGCTTTTTGGTTTTGTTCTCACCAAATTTGAATTCATTTTTGAGCTGTGGTGCTGGATAAAACTCTTATAAAAAGGTTTTCTCTCTGCAGGTCCTGGAAACATCTACTTTGAAAGTGGAGGCAGCCCTGCAGCCAGGTCACTGCAGGTGTTCATCCAGATCACAGCCACCCTTCCAGTGGTTTGAAACATCAGAAACTTCAGCAGTAAACAGCTGGCTTTACCATTTGCATTGAAATACATTAAGATCTTTATATAGATGGTCAGAATTTCACACTTAATTTTCTAGTTTTTAAAAGTCTGATTACATTCAAGTCATCTATTTTTATCTGCCACATCTCCTAGAAAGAGTCCTTTGCAGGCAGAACCTAAATCAGAGCTCTCAGGAATAGAAAAATTAACACCCACAGCTGGATGAACAGTGAGCGTTCACCCACCACATCACTGGGGTAGCCACACCAAGAGGGCCTAGAGGTGCAGAAGCTCCTGCAATTTTAACATATGAAAACTAAAGATTCAGTTCCTCCCTCTGCAGGTACAACACTGCCCTGATCTCCACACACCTTTTGTCTCCTGCATCCCACAGGATGAGAAGATCGGGGCTGAAATTTCTGAGGCCAGGCTGGATGGAGCTCTGAGCAACCTGGTCTAGTGGAAAATGTCACTCCCCATGGCAGGGGGTTGGAATGAGATAGGTTGGAAGGGACCTTAAAGACTAAACCATTCTGGGATTTTATGGAGGTGGGTGGATGCTGAGAAAGCCCCTTACCCCTTGTCCAGCAGCCAGTTTGGATGTCAATTCCACTTTTGCACTTTCAAGGTGGAAAAAACAGTCTTGACTCTTTCCAAACTGGGTGGAGGTTGGAGAGGCTTCAGTTCCCTTGCAGCAGGACCACCCCAGGCTTGCCCACTGCTGGATCCCTCTTTCTGGGGCACAGAAACAGAGGCCACAAGCAGGGGAGGATGACACATGTCTCCTACAACTATAGATGCTCCCAGGTCACAATTCTGTGCTTCAAAAACAAAACAAAAGGAGCAATAACACATCTTAGGCATGACAAGGGGTGACAGCTTTGCTTTCTGCAAAATACCAAGATTTGTTGGTGCATTATTGTATCTTGGACCAGGAAAAAATGACAAATTGTTAATATTTTCTGCCAAAGTCCGGGTTTTTCTCCACAGATCTCCAGCCACCTGAGCCACTCTCTAGAAACTTCCAGAGTGGTGGAAACCAAGAGAGATCCCATTCAGAGAGCAGACCTTGTTCTTTACTCAGCTTTTGTTATAAAATCCTAGAACATCTTGGGTTAGGAGACACCTTAAAGCTCATCTCATTCCACCCCTTGCCATGGGTAGGGACACCTTCCACCAGCCCAGGTTGCTCCAAGCCCTGTCCAGCCTGGTCTTGGACACTTCCAGGGCTGGGGCAGCCACAGCTTCTCTGGGCACCCTGTGCCAGGGCCTGCCCACCCTCACAAGGAAGGATTATTCCCAAATTACACCAATCTGTTGTTACCTTTAAGCAATAATGCAGAATTCTAATTGCCTCCCTACTAGATCATCATGACCCACCAGAAGAATAACTTGCACCACCATCAAGGTATTTCAACGTCTACAAAAATTAGGAAATAAGTTCCATTGAAGGCAAAAGTCTTCCCTCAGCCCTTGTTCCTTAAGTCACTGAAAGTCTGAGCAGAGTAGTGGAGATGTGAAGGGTGACTTCAGGAATCAATGCTGATATTGGCTCCAATGAGAAAATGAAGCTGACAGGGCAGCAAATTGATTTGGACATGAGTAATTACTTAACTTATTAGTGCCCTTGTCTGTACCAGCACTTAAACCAGGGATGACAGGGAGCTCAGGAGGAGCCTACAAAGCAGCACATCCTGGGTCCTGAGCAGCCTGGGACCACTTGGAGCCTTCCAACTTCAATTTGCCAGTGATCCTGCTTGTGCACATCCCTCCTTGCAAGTCCAATCCAGCACCTGAGAGGTGCGGAGCAGCAATTTCTTCCAAAGGATATGTTGGGAAAAGCATTAAAAACATGAGAGGCAGAATGGAGGGGACAGTGTTTGAGTGTCACAGCATGAGCAGGTAGGTGCAAAATGCAGAGGTGAGGAAGAGCAGCCTCCAAGTCAGGCTTCTTTCTCTTTTTGGTGAAAAAGCCCATTTGTCCACTATTCTGCTCTTTGGGCAGCCCCCCGAGGTGATGCACAATTGTTAATGTCACATAACCTGAGGACCAGCTTTCCTAAGATATAAAAATAATTCAATGATGAGTTTAGTGCCCTTTTCCCCCAGCTTTTGGAGGCTCTGAGAGGCAGCAAGAGGAATCCTTTGGGCTTTGTGCCTGGATAGGGAAAACCTCCAGTCCCAACAGCAGAGTCTCTCAGCAGAGATCAATAGTGCTGAACTCCCTGGTGAAGAACGTGTCCCTCTGAACATTTGGGGACACTGAGGTGCTGCATCCCAGTGGCCACAGTCCAGAACACCATCTGTGGTGGCACAAAGTCAGCACCGCCTCAAAGGGATGTTCTGTAGTACAGTAAGAGAGATCACCCAAATCCATCCATCCAGGCACAAGAGAAACAACAGAAAAACAACTCAAAACACAGGGCACTTCTTCAAAACATTGGCCAGGAGGCATGTGGTGAGAAATGTAGGCCAGCTCCCACATGAGGGACATGCATTTTTCATGACCTTCCCCAGCCTTGATTTTTCTAACCTTCAAACATATGTAAAGAGGGGTTTCCCTTCCTCTCCTCCCACGAGCTGCAGCTTGGCCCTGCTGTAGACAAGAGCAGCTCAGGGTGGGTGGAGAAGGATAGGAGTCACCAAGGAGTCCCCTGCTCTCTTAAAAGCCAAGCTTGATCCTGGGGGAGGGAAAAATAAAATAAAAAAAAAAAAAGAAGAATCAGAGTCCCCTTTAGGGTGGAAAAACGCCCAGAAATAACACACCCCATGAAGCACTAAAGTGCCATTTGGAAATGAAAAAATGAACAACAAGAGGAGGAATTTATCTTAAAAGATGCTCTCTTATTTTAATCCATCAAACAGGAAACTCAGCTCCTGCCCCAGCCTCAGAGACTGCCTGTCTCAGGTGGACAATGCAGGAAACATCCATTAGTGGGTTGTTCCTGGTTGGTTGTGTTTCATCTCAATATTTGCCACCCTCTTCTGTGCAGATGAGAAGGGAGATGTAGGAAACCTCAGGATAAAGAGATGAAAACGAGGAAACCCCCAGTCCTGGTGGAAGAACAGCAGAGTTCATTTCCATATGAGGGTTACACCAAAGGAGTCAGCAAACTAACAACGTTCCCATCAGCTGGGAGCTCCTCAGAGGAAGTGTCTCACTTCATACACACTCTTAGCTCAGCTCAGTCTGTGTTTCACAACTGCTGGCACCTCACACTGACTCTGTTCAGCACTCACATCCCCTGCTCAGTCTCAGGGACCACCAGCTGGGACTGCAGCAATCCCTTCACACAGCTGGAATTCAAAAGCCACCACTGGTGGCCACCCAGCCCAGGGCAGAGCTCCAGGTCTCCACCTGCCTCCCCAAAGGGAGGTGAGGGGTTGAGGAAGGGGAACTCCACAGTGGGATTTCACTCAGGTTCCCAGCTTCAAAGAAAAAGAGCAGCTCATAGGAGAGCACATAATGGGTTTTTCCCTCTCCTCCAAAGACTAAATAATGGATGCTGAAGCACTTTATCTTCTGAACGTGTCCACATCCACTGCCTTCAGAGCAAGGGCAGCATCCTCAGTTTTCCCACACCAGCAGCACAAGTCCCTGAGCTCCCACCATGCTCCTTACCACAAACACCCAGCAGTCAGAGCACAAGCTCCCTCCACAAATCTCACACTGATATATCTAGTCCATCTCATGCAAGTTGGACCAAACCACAGTTTGTGAATTCTTCCAGACCAAAGAACTCATCCTGGGGACGTGCAGCTGAGAGTCCCCCTGCAAGTGAGCCCATCCCCTCCTGCTTCCCACAGCTCACCCTTTCCTCAGAGCTGGACACCAGCAAAAGGCATCAGGCAGGTGGGATTTTGGTTCTTTTGTGGCTTTTAAACCACAAAAACCAATTGAGTGGCAGGGAGTAGGTGATATAGAGAAGTTTAAATCAGCAATGCCAACAAATACTTCATCTCAGGCAATATGCTGAGTGACAGCAGCCCTTTCACAGATCCTGATGTCTTAATTGCAGCTGCTCTGCACCAGCAGCATTCAGACTTCTCTCAGCATGCCCAGGAGCTGCCAGTGAGGCACCAAAGGAAATTTGCTGAGAAAAAATCCACAATAAACCCAGGACTTGAAGCCACGCCAGGATCACGACACTCACAGGAACAGCAGCCTTGGAAGGTACAAAGCCAGACTACCAAGTCCCTGAGCACCCTGCTCAGTGAAGCTTTAACCAGGTTACAGGGCATTACACAGGAAAAAGATCCCTCTTACTTAGTGATGTTCATTACCCAGGCCTGCATCCCTGCTCAGCCATAGCACATTAAATGCAAACAGAAGAGAGGGAGTTAAGTTGAATTTAACCTCACAGCCCACTGCACTGACAAGGGGCTCAGAGAGGCATTTCCCAGGAAAGGAGCCAGAGCTCCCTCCATGCAAGTTGCTACCTGCTCCTGCACGGCTTGCAGGGCTTTGCCTTTGTTTTTGGAGCTGTGAATAAAAGTCCTGTGAATAACTACTTCCCACATTGGCAAACACACTGCAGAGCCAGCGTTGTCCACTGTTGGTTATTTTCTCTTATTTACAGCTGACAAATTAAACAAGGAACAGGGAATATTAGCTGTTAGCACTAGGCATTTACAACAAGCTGAACAAAGCTGGTTTGCAACATTTCCAGAAGAAGATAAAGATGAGATTTTAAAAACTGACAGCCTGAGAGGCAGCAGAGTAACACCCAGGAGTGGGAAAGTCTGTGGTGCTGCAGACCCAGAGGAAGAGGGTCCAAAACCTTCATGAACCTCTGCCAGAATGGCTAAAATGTTTATAAAGTGGTGCCAGGGCATGCCTAGCAAGTGATGGTGAACCCAGGGGTCCTCAGCACCTTGAACAGCACAGCAAAAAGTTGGTCAGTCCGAGGCACTTCTGGCCTTTGTGGCTCTCCATCCCAGGTCTCATTAAAGTTGGAAAACATTATGGGCTGATAATGGAGGTAAAAACCGGGCATCAAAGATGTTTCTGCTAACATGATGGCTACAGAGAGCTTCTCTGCCTGTGCAGGAGAGCATCCTACATTAATGGCTTCAGACTCAAAGAGAACGGATTTAAAATATATATTAGGAAAAAAATATCTTCCCTGTGAGGGTGGGCAGGCCCTGGCACAGGGTGCCCAGAGAAGCTGTGGCTGCCCCAGCCCTGGAAGTGTCCAAGGCCAGGCTGGACAGGGTTTGGAGCAACCTTGTCTAGTGGAAGGGGTCCTTGCCCATGGCAGGAGGTGGAAAAGGATGGGCTTTAAGGTCCCTTCCCTCCCAAACCATTCCATGATCCTCCTTTCACACAGCCCATGGGGTAGCAGCTCTCACCAACTAACACATCACCCCCTCAGCTGCTCCAATGTCTCCAGTCCAGCAGGATTTGAAAACTGAACAGAAAAAGTCTTGCAAATGCATCTACATCTTTTCTCTGTAGTTTGTGCTCGCTGTCCTGCAGTTATTTTTAATTATAATTCACTCCAGAAATAATCTGAGACATCTCTCCCCTGCACAGTGCCACAATTCCCCAGCCCTGGGGCAGATCTGCCTGGCTCTGTCTGCAGGGCCAGCCACCCACCACCCCCACTGCTGAGCCACCTTTGAAATATAATTATTCCAAGGAAACTTTGGCTTTGCAACAAACCTCACAGTGGCAGTGAGGGGATCCAGCCACAGAGGCAAAGGGCACGCATTATTCCTTGTTATTTCATTTGCAGTTCAAGGATATGCATATTTTCCAGCAGCCTTTTCCCCCTGCCAGCTCTTTCATCCCCAGCCCATAACCCTTTGCATTGACACAAAGCTGATCTGAGGCAGGAAACCATTCCCAAGGCCAGCAGGCTTGGAGGGTTCAAAGCCACGCTGGCAGCTGCCACCTCCCCATGCACCAGAGGAGATCCCACCCTTCTCCATCAACCTGCTCCTCCACAGCTCCAGGAGACAGGCAAAAAAAGCCTCCCACAATTTGCACCCAGCCCAGGAACAAACCTGCTCAGCCATAGGGTGGCTGAAGCCCCCACTTTTCTCCCAAGGGCTCTGTCTGACAAGAAAGAGAAAATAAAATAAAAAAATAAATAAAATTTAAATAAAAATTTTAGACACCCAGATTTTTAGATTCAGGAACACTCTCCACTTTTGGACCTCAGCCCTGAGAAAATAAGAATACTGCAGTGCTCCATAATTATTTTTTTATCTTAATTTCCCAGATTAATACAGAATCAGAAAGATTTGCTTTCAAATGCTAATTTTATTTTTTTTTTAAAGTACAATCCTCCGAGCTGGCCGGCTCTGACTGTTTGAAGGCTGGGTTTTAAAATTAAACTTCCCTTCATGGAAATTTCAATAGCTACAATATTTCCATGACTTAGGTGAGCCAAGAGCAGAGATGACCTCAAAGACCTGCAGCAAACCAGCTGAGCTGGGTTTTATTTTGTGCACCCAAAGAGCCTGGAACTGAGCTCAGGGGATGGAAAGCAGGATGGTGGGGCTGGCAGTGCTAAAAAATGCAAAGGCACCAGGAGGGCATCTCCTGCATAACTCATCTGCCTTCGAGCACCAGCTCAGTGGTAGGGCCAGAAGTGAAGCCAGAACACTGAGGAAGCCAAAAAAAAGGCAAGTTGGGCAAAAAAAAAAGGAAAGGATTTGAGTAGTCTCAGGCATCCCAGCTTATTTTCCCATTTTTCCCAACAACAAATGGACTTGGAAGGTGACCAAGATCCTTTCTACATGGCAGCACTCTCAGCACACAATTCACACACCCAACAATATTCTGAGGTCTAAATTTACCCCCAGGCTGATGAAACCCTTGCAGAGACACCTGTAGGTTCTGGGGTACCATCTGCTTGACCCAAAGAATGATGGGGTAGAACTAAAATTGTACAAATTGTTCTAGATGGAGGGTGGTCCTTGGGTGGGAGTGAGTCCTGGCTGAGGGGAACTGAGCTGAGCCTTCCTACAGATTGTCTGGGCAAACCTCATCAAGGAATTTCATTTATCTTTACCCCATGCACTGTTTGTAAAGGGTAGATAATGACACTTCCCTACCTATGGATTTTTGTGAGCATGAAGACACAAAAACAGCAAGGAAATCACATATTCAGGCATTCAGATGTTATCTTAGAGCCACAGATCCTACCAAAGAGCTTCAAAAAACCCCTGCTGTGCTGAGATCTCCCATCAGCAAAAGACTGGGTTCAGCAGTGATCAACCCCAACTCCCAGACAAACATCCAGGGATGTTGTTCCTTGGAATTAAGAAATTCTGAGAGCTTTTGCCAGTGAGCTTTCAAAAAAAACCCCAGTGTTTAGAGTAGTTTTGATATTGCTTATGCAAAGACACACAAACAGCTTAAAGAATAAGCCATATAAAGCACATAAGCCAACACTTCTCCCCTTTTCTTGCTGAATCTCTTCACAAAATTAGCTCAGAAAGCCTCATACCCACTTGCCCTATACATTTTACTGCCCAAGAACATACAGCAAGTCCTTTTTTGCTAGGTTTGCAGTCAGTGGACACCCAGAATTAACCAGCACCATTTTATTTATGTTTTTAATACTGCCCAGTAATTACAAAGAGCTGGGTGGTACTGCAGGGAATTCCTACATCCCATCTTTCTTCTACTGCAGGCACTGGCAGAGCTTTCCCCTCCTTCCTTTCTTTGACACCTTTCAGGCTGCAGCAGGAGCCACCAACACTGTCAATAAACTGCTGGTCTGCCCCCATTTCCCATGGGATGAGCACCAGAGGGGGGTTTTGGGATTCCCATGCATTGTGCACCCCTTCCTACTGCCAGGCAGAGGAAGGGGAAGGCATTTATTACCTGGGCACATCCCACAGGTAAAAGCAAATGTGGATCCTACTGCTGAAAACTTGGCAGAATACACCAGCACTGTACTGCATGGTAGAGGAAAAAAAGAAAAAAATTATATTTAAAAAGAAATAACTTCTCTGCTGCTGCTGGTTCACTAGAAATCCATTGTACAGAACCCATAATTACAAGTATAGGACCACCAGAAGTCAATTTATTTCCTTTTTTCCTGCTTCCCAGTGGAGCTACAAGGGGAAGGCACATTTCTCTAAAGAACTGAGTGCATTTCAGTGACACTCACCCCGTTACATGAAATAAAGCACATATGCACACACCCCCTCACTTTATAGAGCTCTGCATGGAGCCCAAAGCCAACACTACAGTCAATTCACAGATCAGGGATCACTCCTAATGGAGGCAGCATGACAGAATTCATTTAATATTCTCCTTGGATTCAAAATAATAATATTGTCAACTAAATAAAAGGCAAGCATTCATTTGTATGTAAAACAGTTTGGTATATCAGGTCTATTTATGTCTGCTCTGCCTTCCAGCTACAAAGATTTATGACTGAACACCCAAGGGACCTTTATATATCTATCCAAATTCATGCATTTTTTCATTAACCTGTGTACTGGCATCTTGTACAACTTGGCATGAAACAATAATATAGATTTTTTTTTTCCTTTATATTTAGGCAAAGGAAGAAAAAGTTCCTGCCAATAATAAAGATAATAAACTCTCTGGGCTATTTGTCATACATATAGATCTGTATTTAAATACACATAGATATGTGTGTAAATGCCCATACAGACATTATGGGCACGTGTCTATACACACATGGGGGGGTTCTGCTCCTCCCTCTGCCTGTTCTTTTCCTTCTCCCATCTCAATTCTCCCCCAGCCTTCCCCCCTTCTTGCAATGCCAGACTTGCTCCTCTTTCAGTGTCTCCCTGGTGATGCGACAGAAACAGCTGCAATAAATTACTCAGTGTGCTTTTTTGCATTAGATATATTTTAAAAAGTGAAAGTTGGAGACAGAAGTGCATTTGTATAGAGGCAGAACCACCACCTTTATAACCCCTGGAAAATTACTGCTGGATCAAAGAGGTGGAAATCTGGAGGATATGGAACAAAACTGAGCTGCTGCTCAGACTAACAAAAAGTTTCTTAACTCAGCCATTTGGGATGTTTTTTCAAAATTTTTTGGTTAGGCCAACTACATTCCTTGCTTATGGTTTCAGCTTAGCAAAGCTGTGCCAAAGAGACTCCACATGTGACCCCCTTGGACACTGGTGGAACCCTGAGGAGGGGAATGGGTCTCAATCCTATTTTGTATTTTGGGAAGGGCAAGACATCCCAGATGCAGGAGGGGCTGTGCTGGCTGCTGGAGCCATCAGGAATCTCTAGAAGGGAGCGGGATATCCTTTTGGGATAGGAGCAGAAATAGTCCCAGCCTTATCCTGCAGGAATTCTGGAATGGGAACACTGTGGGGATGGACCCACAGCCCAGCCAAGGTGCCCCACGTTGCTGTTCTGGGGTGGGTGCTGAGCCAAGGGGACCTCCCAAGGGATAATAATATTCCCCTGCAGGGCTCATCCTGCCTCCAGCTCTGGGTCCTGAGCACAGGAAGGCCATGGAGCTGCTGGAGCAAGGGCAGAGGAGGGCAGGACATGAAAGGGCCCCAAGGAAAGGTGAGGACAGGACAAGGCAGGGTGGCTTGGAAATGAGGGAGGTCAATTGAAGTTCAATCTGCTTTAGGAAGATACTTTTCTCCAGTGAGGGTGGTGAGGCTCTGGCACAGGCAGAGAGGCTGTGGATGCCCCATCCCCAGGAACATTCAAAGGTTTCCTTCATGGTTTGCTTCCCACCCTGCATCACCCTGTGCCATTCAAGAAACCAAACCCAAAGTAAAGTGATCCTCACCCTGCCCAGGTCCCTGCTGCTGGCAGTGAGCTCACACTACCAGCAATTCCACCTCTAGAAAATGCCACTCTTCTGCCAAAACTCCCATTTGAGGTGCCAGCAGAGCAACCAGAATGACCACAGCAGCAAATGCCTCCTCCAGCCCCTGTGACTTCCCTGCTTCATCCTAAGGATGCCCATCACAAGCAGCCACTTTTGCCTCCTTCCCCGATCACCCCTCCTTGCTGGTGCCTCACACAGGCACAGCTGAGGTGCTGCAGGGAAATTTCTACCCCATATGGGATTATTTCATGATGGAAACAGAGCATTCTGCCTTCCCTTGCAGGCTGTTGGGAGAACAGACAACATTTTTAAGGCAGCAAGGAACATACTGAAACCAGGAGATATCCATAACTCAGATCCTCATGTGGATTGAATTGCATTAAAGTTCAACTTTTCTACTTAAAAAAAGATGTCCCCGAGAGAGTCTTATTCTTCTTTTTCTACTAAGAATTGCCAATGTTTGTTCTTTGAGGCTTGGCTGGGGAGGCAGGTTTTGGAACAGCAGCAATTCCAAGCAGCAAGAGCATTTGTATCCCACCCATCCTCAGACCAAGACTGTCACCTGCCACACATGCACTGAGAGGGCTATTGCTGAGGTGGCATCACCCAATTACTGTCACCCAAACCAGTCCCCCTCCCTCTCCAGCAGCAGCCAGGAGGAATTACACCTCACCGAAGCACTAAGCCTTGTCATTGAGGTGACAGGCTTCCTCCCCACCCTCTGCCTCTTCCAAGACATAATTGAGCCCCTTAAGTAAGCAGTAAAACAAATACAGGAGCTGGGTGGAAAAGCTCGAGCATAAATCTTGGTGTTTTCCTGCAAGAGTATTGTATTTTTTATGTTTAATAACACAGGCTGAGACAGAGCAATCAATCTCAAGTGAAAAGACCAGCCTTTCCAGGTGTAGCTATGGCTACATAGGCTGAAATTTTTAAGCCTGAGAGCAAGTGCTATCTTAATTTTTTCTAGAAGTGGCTCCTTGGGGTACAATTTTCAGTATGGTTTCATCCCACACTCCAGCTACATGGGTGCACTCAGTTCTGGAAAAGATCCTCCCACTCCCACGGAATTCCCTAGGATCCTGACTCTGGCCTCCATCTGTGCCTCTGAGAAGTATTCCCAGCATCCACAACTGCCATCAGGTGCTCAATATGCTGGATATTTTCATAGATCCAAGCAGGTCCCACAGAGCCAGTCCCAGGTTAAAGGGCAGCTTGGAGGAATCTCATCTTCACGCTGCCCCTTCTCTTCCTGTGGGGAATGTTTTGACCAAGACCTCACCCAATAAACCATCTCAGCAATGACCAGCAGGACACAGCACTGCATTTTGAGAGATGCTTGTGCACCTCGTGCTAATGAGACTATTGTCCAAAATGGGAACTCTTTTAAGTCATGAAAATTAAGTATTGCTTCTTTCCTTGATAGAGTTCCCTGCTCTGCAAGCTGTCATAACTCTATATCACTCCCATCATGGAATAGGATATTTTGTACCCTTTGTACTCTTGGAGACAAAATTGGACCTCCAGGGGAAAACCTCATCCTCAAATTTAAATATTCATTTCATAATAGCAATCCTGCCCCTATGCTTCCCCGGGCTGGTGCTGCGGCTCACTCCCAGATTTCCTGCTCTGGAAAATACTACCTTGTCACCAGGACAGCTGAAAAACCCCAGAATTGGAGCCCTCCAGCAGCCACCACAGGGTGTCCATGTGTGCAGCAGCTAAACATGACCACATATCATCCCTGGAGGGAGCTTGGCCACCTCACATGGCTCCTGGCTTGATGGATCCCTCTCTGTCCAACCTCACTATGGAGAAGACAGGGCTGCAGCTGGGGATTATTCACTTTTGTCCCTGCCTCTCTGGTCCTGAGAGCACAGCCAAAAAACACACCCCACATCATTCCCATTTCCTGCACTTTGTCCCATCACTTACTGGGATTATAAACCATCAAGACCAGAGGTGTTCCCTTTCTTTGAGGGCAGCCTGACAAGAGGCACCCATCTCATTTTGCACCCCAGGGCAGGCTTTGCTGAGCTGAGCTGTGCCAGGCAGTCACTCCTGGGGAGGCTGCACAAAGCATGAAGCACATGGAACATTCAATCCCAGGAGTTCTAATGAGCTGGGAGCACAGTCAGCAGCCAGCAAACCATTTCTTACCAGGCATTCCTCACAAAAACAATGCCAAGGGCAGCACAATTTCCTACCCATCAGGAGAAGCAAGCCCTGCCACCCCAGTCTCTCACCAGTGGTGAATGGGAAGAACCCAGCACACAAGGCACATCAGTGTCCTCATCCAACAGAATACAAGGTTAGCATTTCACAAGTCACATTTTGCAGCCTCATGTACAACACACCTCCGAGACTTGATAATAAATGTGCCACACTGTTCTCTTGTGCAGCTTTGCAGGTACACTGAAAACAGTGATTTTCATGACTGAATGGAAGGAAGAGTTGCAGAACAAGATGTCAGCTTGCTAAGTACCACAACTCAGAGATACACACACAATTATTCTCTCTACAAAAATCAAAGGTGATCCATCAATTACTGTCTTTTTACCCCTACCTACTTTTCTATTATTTTGTACTCTTAAAACGCCATATGTATTAACTAAACAGAATTTACAGTGCACACATTGATTTTCCATTAATCTTGCTTAAGCTGAGTCTGAAAAAAGTCAAACCATTTTTTTTCCTGCCACAAGTCAAGCATGTGCAAACACTTGCAGCATAACTGAGCTCTTGCCCACTTGCTGGTCACCAGTGTCTCCCAAATCTACAACAAGTGAGGATTTTAGTATTTGATATGCAAAAAGGCCAGCCTGGTTGGGGCCCTGAGCAACCTGGTCTAGTGAAAGGTATCCCTGTCCATGGCAGGGAGTTGGAATGAAGTGACCTTTAGGGACCCTCCCAATCCAAACCATTCTATGACATTATGTGAGTGCATCCATTAAAAACACACTGGAAATTCACATTAAAAACCACAGTTTCAAACACAGAATCATAAGCATTGACATTTGTATGTGCCATTTCAATGGAAATTAACACTCTGTGTGAGGAACAAGAGTAAACATTCAAAGCCAGGGATTAGCAAGGAAGGGTTTGGCTTTCTCTGGGCTGTGCAAACAGTTCTTGCAATCCAGAGCCAAACTCACACACAGGGAAAGACAGGTCCATTCAGCCCCATGGGAACAGGCCATGGGCACCCCTGACAGCCCCTCACAGGGTGTGGGACAGGCACCCCCAGCTCTGGAATGATGCTCTGCCCCTCCCACCCCATCACAACAACCCATCTCCTCCCCTCACCCATGGCTTTGAGGTTGCTACATAAAAAGCTGTTAATGTAGGTTAATGCATAATTAAACACGTGGTTTGCACACACAAGCAACTTGGTGTATCTCCTTCCTACTAATACATAAATATTTTTAAATGGCTAGAGACAAATGAGACTGAAACAAGGTAAAAACCTGCTGCTCTTGAAGCTTCCCACCAAAGTTCACGTTGCTGTGTCCCCAGAGCCACCAGGCAGCTTGGGACACTGCTGTGCCACTACTGAGAGGAGATGCCATGACTTGGGGACACAGTGCAGCAGCAGAGGTTGGGATCAGACTGAACACACTCAGTGACCTCCCAAACACTGCTCGGGCCAGCAAGGCTGTGCTTGGAGGTATTCTCTTCACAGTAGCTGGTATGGACCTGCTTTGGGGTTGTGCTGGAAACAGTGTCAATAAAGATATTTTAGTTTCTGCTGAGCAGGACCTACACACAGCCAAGGCATTTTCTGCCCCTCATCTCATCCCAATCACCGCACCAGTGAGGAGGTTCACGGTGCACAAAAACTGGGAGAGGATTCCTTGGGACCAAAGGGACATCCCATGTCATGGCATCATGCTCAGCATATAAAGCTATGGAGAAGGAAATGGGAACATCTGGAATGGTGGCTTTTGTCTTCCCAAGTCACCATTCCATGTCCTGGGGATGGCTGAACACCTGCCTGCCCATGGGAAGTGGGGGATTAATTCCTTGTTGGCTTTGTGTGCACAGCTTTTACTTTCCCTATTAAACTGCCTTTATCTCAACCCATGAGTTCTCACTTTTACCCTCCCATTTCTCTCCCCCATCCAACCAGAGTGGAGTGGGGAAGCACCTGAGGGGGATCTGAGCTGCCAGCTGGGGATTGGCACAACAGTGATCTAACAGTGAGTGAGGCTGAAAAATTATTACATCAGCCCCCAAATACTTTTCCTTTCTTTAAAAAATTATGATTTATCTGCCCTTTGCTTTCCTGGTGTGCAATGTGCTCCCCCAGCTGGATCGTGGCTGACAAGGGCATTGAGCAATTTGATGGTCCCTCACCAAGTCCCACCTGGGAAAGGCCATCGGGGAGGGCACTGAGGTGGCACCTGACCTTCCTGTGCCCCAGCAGTGACATCCACTGAAGCCTGAGCAAGGCAGGGATGCTGCCTGCAGGTGCCAACCATCCCTGCTCACACGGATAAACCCACCAGCAGTAGGTACAGTGATTATCCTGCCATGCAGAGAGCTGCGAGCACACCTTCATAATGGCACAGGTGGATCTTAAATGCTCTTTTCTTGCAGTCCTACTGTTCCACACCATCATTAGGACAAATGGGGACTGGGAGAAAGTCAGGGAAGGTTGTGTCTTTTTTGCTCCCCTGTGTGCTCAAGATTAATTTAGAGCACGTTAATTACATTAGGATATGCCTGAAAGCCAGCAGAGGAGTGAGCAAGTGTCCTGAAGGTAATTGAGCACTGCAACAAGAAAGCTATTTTGGCAGATTTTTCTTTGCTGGGAGGGGTAAAAGGAGGAGATGGGGAGAAAGTCTAATCAGGGGCATGACTCAGAGCATCCCCCTGGGCACTGCAGCATTTGCAGGCTCAACCCCACGAGATTGAGCTGCTGCAAAGGGACTCACCCAACCCAAAGCAGGGATCTCCCTCCTGAGGGCCTGACAGGAATACATAGAGAAGGATATTTAAGGTCTTCAAGTATAACAAGGACATTCATCCTCAGAGCTGTATCCAAACATACATGTCCCCCATACAACTGCTCTCCTCATTTTATTACCACTGCTTCCCCTCCTCCTTCAAAGGATCCTGACACCAAGAAAACCCAGTGAGAAACCTTCTCTAACCCCAGATGAAGCTATAGCTGGGAGTGGGGCAAGTCTATGTATCATTTCAAAACACTTCACCTTCCCACTCACTTTTACCCAATCTCCCCATCCTTCCCAGCACACACCCAGCCCTCAAAGACTTCCCATGGAAGAGAAACCCTTGACAAGACAATAAATTAGATTTTATATCTATATCCCCCAGGGGTGTTTTTTCACCCCCGTCTCCAGGGCTCATCTCACCGGCCTGGTGCACCTGAGGATTACTTTTGCAGCTCTGCAGAAGGGAAAAACATAACTTCTTCACTCTGTTATGAAGCTCAGCCCTCCTCCCAATAGCCCTCCTGCAAAGCAGTGTCCAAAATGAGACTTCAGTGCTGTTCTGCCCTGGTTACACTCCTTAGGGCTTCTCTTATTTTACTGTGCTGGGCATTGCAAGCTGCAGCAAACATCCCTATCATCCAAATAATAGTATATTGGAAAAAGGGATCAGGTCTAGTTCCATATCAGGGAGACTTTTTTCCCCAATTGCAGGTTAAATGAAAACTTCTGTAGCAGCCAGAATAAGGAACACAACACTCCTGCATGGTGGGAAGTTTGCTGTTCTTCCTTAACCATTGAGTTTCTGCTCAGGTTAAGTGACCCTCCCAGCCTGGCTCTGCACTCAAGAACCTGACCCTACAGCCCAGGGGTCAGTTTGTCAAGGGGCAATTTCATGCCCTGATCTCTGCAGAAGAGACAGGAACACAAATCAGCCTCTTTCTTGTCCTTTAAGAAATATATCTCTTGTGGTAGGTACACAACCCACATTCCTCCTCACAGGCACCAAACAGTTCATTTTATGAATAGTTTAGCAGAACTAAGTTGGACTAGGTGAGATCCATCCCACAGTATCTCTCACCTCTGTGTCAGGGGAACTGAATGTCCTGCCCAGTTTGAACATCCTGCAGCAACTCTGAACAAGCCTGAGATACTTCCCAGGAGCCATTCCTGTCCTTGGTTGAACTGCTCTACCAGAAGTTACATCCCCAGGAAGGGGTGACCTGGATCCTTGCAGGAGGCTCAACATTTAAGTTTCATTTGTTTAACTCTGCAAATTAAGGTATTGCTGGTACAAACTCATTCCTGTACACCTGAAAGGAAAGGCCCAAGGAGAGATTGCCACAGCTCCATGTGGCTGAGAGGTTTTTGCTCTTCAAACCCTTCTCCTGGCCCCAGCTTTGGAGCACAAAAAACACCCAGCACCCACATTCAGAGAGCTTCAGAGGAAGAGAATATGAAGACTGAGGAGAGCTCCCAGCTCTGCCATGAACAGACTGGTCTGGCCAACAAAAAAACATTAAAAAAAAAACTGAAGTCTGCGCTCTCACCTCCACTAAGGGCTCAACAACCCTGGAGCTTTAGTCCTGTTAATTTTCAAGCAAATGTTCCCAGCCCTCAGCAGTTCCATTAGGCAATTAACTGAGGTGTCTGAGGCCCTTAATGAAGCCAACCCTCAGTGCTCTCTTCTACTGAAATCTGAGCACAAGTCACCCAGTGCTGCAGGAAGGCACAGCAATCAAATCCCACAGTGCATCCCAGCCTCAGCTCCTCTGTGGGACTGCCCTTGTGCTCCCCTGCAATAACCAGGTCCCCTCTGGTTGGTGGTGGCTCTGCAGGGCTGGCCTGCAAGGGCACAGGGCAGGTTTGCACCAGCCCCCATCTCCTCCTCACCGGAGGAAATGCCTTTTGCACCACTGCAACATCTCCAAAAGTGTGGTGGAAACCTCTCATTGAGATATTTTATGTAAATGTTCCAATGTAGGGAATATTTTGGAGGACACAAATTTCCTTCTCCATACCCACCACACAAGGAGCCTACTCTTCCTGTAGAAACACTTTAAGCTCAGCACCTTAATCCTTTCATGAGCTCTTCCACTTTTCCCAAAATTCCCTTAAATTTTGTACAGAAGAAAAAGTGCAAACTCTCCCCCATTTTTTGACCTACATTCATTTATCAAATTGTGGCTAAAAATAGAGCCAACTATGCAGAAATGGCTTAAACTGTTTTTGCACTTTCTCTCTATTTTAAGGCTGCTCTAGCACTTTTCAAAGAAGAACAAATGAGGGGTATGTGGTGGGTGGAAGAAAACATTGGCCTCACTGATGGGATGGCACAGATGCTCCCCCAGCTCCAAGCCTGAGCCCCAGGAAGAACTGGATCAACATGACTTCTGCTCCTGTCCCAGGGGCAGGTTTGCAGTGAACACCTGCACTTTGGAAGGGCTCAAGTTTGGTTTAGATGGTGGCCATGCTTCTCTCTCCAGGCTTGGCTTGGCTAGATAATCCTCCACCCCTGTCTACACAAGGGGCAGAACAAGACTCTGGTCACCTTGGTGCTCACTCATGGCAACCTTGAGCCAGGAGTTCTCTCTGGCTGTCTTGATGGAGCTCCCACATTGAGTGATGGGAGGCAGGAGTATCTTGAGTCACAGGGCAAAGAAGCCCTCAGCCCCAAAATTTAACACCTCCACCCACACCCTGAGCATCTCCTGAGCTAGTCATGATGCAACACCTTCTCCAGCATAGAAATGAGCTCTTTCCCCCCACCGAGTGACCTCAGGGATGAAGCCCTTCAGATCACTTGTCTGGATTTTAGATGAAGGAGGAGAATTTTACAGTGCCTGCCCAGCTCCTGGAGGCCACCACACAGCACACTTGCAACCTGGGGATTACTCAGCTTGCCAACCATTTTCTGACAGCAAAAACCTGTATTATCTCCACACAAAGTTAGCACTCTAGGAAAAGCAAAAACAGGAGGATTGCCACCTGACCTTGCCTGGGGAAGCAAAGCAGTGAGTCTTTGGCCAAAGGCTAGAGAGAAACTATTGAAAAAGTGGGTTGAAAACAAGTGCTTTTCATGGAAATAATTACAGACAGGTGCACTTCTGAGCAAAGCAGCTGGGGAGCTGGAGCAGAGGAGCTCTGGTTAGTCCATTACTGCTCTCCCAACTCCTCTCTCTCCTTACTTTTGCAGTTGTTTTTGCAGCTGGTGGGAGGGCACAGGAGGAGGATATCACTCACAACAGGGCCTGGAGGAGCAATGAAGGCTGCAATGATCTTACACTTGTAGTGTAAAGTGCTGAGTGCTCCTGTTATCCCAGCTGTGCTGAGGGGACTTTCAGCCTTTTCCTTTGGTTTTAGTCATCCAGTCACTATTCTGGTTCTTCATCTTCTTTGAGAGCTCTGGGCTGGCCCAGAGGAGCAGAAGGAACCTGCCAGCCTGCAGCTTCTACAGGATGGAACTTGCCCTGCCCTTCAGCCAGGCTCAAGGCTGATTACAAGCACCTTGATGCAGCCATAAAAACCACAGCAGGTTCACCAGAAAATAATTCAGCATCCCAGTGAAGAACACCAGCACCTCACCTAAAAGCCTAAAACCACATTATGGAGTGGGTTTTGTGCACTCATCCCCATTGGGTTTGAATCACAAACACCCACAGCTCAGCCCCACCCATGAGACCCTCATTTTCCTTCTCTCCAAGCCCAGACCTTCTCCAGCTTGGCCAGAGCAGCTCCCCAGGCTCTCACAGGTGCTCAGCTAGTGCAGAAGGAGCCACAGTGGCAACTGATTTGGCAACTGATCATCAGGCCAGCAGGGGAGAATTAAAGTGGGTTTCAGCATCATCTTGGAGCTGATAAAACCAGCTGTGGGTATCATTCAGAGCAGCAGAGATCTGAGGCTGGAGACACAACCCCTGAGCAGGGCAGAGGGGCTCACAGAGGCACAGCAGCCCAAATGCCTGCCCAGGGACCATTCCCAGCCCTTGCTTCACACTCAGCCTGCCCAACCAGCCTGTTTGAACCTTCCTCCCTCAGGCCATAGCCCATCTCCATGAGAGCAGGCAGGACCAGTGCTCCCAGTGCCCACAGACCTCCCCCCACACCCTGAGCCTCCTGCACTGACCTTGGAGCACATCTGATCACCAAGAGGGGCCACAGCATGTGGGAAAGCAGCAGGTTCAGTGAAGGGCTGTCAGGTGCCAGGGGAGGGCTGGGGGGAACTGAACACCCTGCCAGAGCAGTCTCCCACATATTATTATAGTATTTATTTAAAGAAACCAACCCTCTCACTTAGCAGCAGGCAGCATCTCATTAAATGTGTTGGGTTACCTGCAGCACCAAGCAGCTGCTGAAGTGTTGCTCCTTGTCACCTTATTGCAACACTCTGCCAGCTGCTTCCAGTTCTCCTTCCCCCCCTCAGTTCATCCTTATTTTCCCATTCTGTGCTTCCTCAGCTCCTGCACCCATCCCTCCATGCCCCATCAGGAGCTGTGCTGCAGAACTTATCACAGGCAGCCTCACCTGCTTTTAAACTCTATCAGCAGCTGGAAGCAGAGCAGGATCTTGCTCTGAGCCCTTAAAATCAGCTCCTAAATCTTGCATCAGCCTGGCACAGCCAAGCCCTGGCCTTCAGAGGCTGGGAACAGCAGGAAGAAAATACAAGGAGAAAACTGAGTAAAAGCATCTCTTTACTCTGGGCAACTTCCAGCTCTCACAGAGCAAGCCCTGCACACCATCAGCAAGCTTTGCTCACCTGGAAATGATCCTGAGGGCACTGGGAAATGCCAGAGTTGTGGCAGCAACACAGAGACCTTGCAATAATCCCTTCCCCCTGCACAATCCCCCACACCTTCCACCTCAGCAAGTCTGCACTGACATTTCACTGCTCATCTGTCCATGCAGCAAGGAAGACAATTTCAGAAAGAAACTAATATCAACTTAATATCAACTCTTCTATTAAGAAAAAAAAGCATGAAGCAAAAATAAAATGAAACAAAAGCTGACCTACCTGGGGGTAAAGTACCAAGAAGCACGAAGAGCTGCTCTGTGAAAGAAGACGAGCCAGGAGCCAAGGCAATCCCATCATCAAAGGGCTCAGCCCCAGAGCAAGGAGAGCCAGTTTTGAACTGTGACTGACTCTGTACAGGTCACATATTAGTGAAGAAGGTCCAAGGGCAGTCCTGACACCAGAACCAAAGAGCAAGGCAAAATAGAGCACCCACACAGCCCAGGCAGAAGTAGGGCTGAGAGCCTGAGCTTAAATGCACCCCGGACTAAGGGCTGGAAGTGGGTGGGTCACCTGATCCCAGGTGAGGCTGCTCAGGGTCTAAGGGCTGGAAGTCAGGGGGTAGGTGGGAATTGGTCCCAGGTGAGGCTGGGTGGGGTGTTTAGAGCCTGGAGAGGTATGCAGACCCTTCTCCCAGGAGCCAGGGTGTCACACCTACCACCAAGGGACACCATAAAGATCCCCTTATGCATGGAGATTTCATGTGCTTGATCCCTGTGGTTAATTACACCCTACTTGCACCAATTACACCAGAAAATTCTAGGTTTTGGAGCTGAATAATTATTGGTGCATTCCCTGGATGAGCTGTCCCCAGAGTCCTGCCTGGACAAGGAACATCATTCTCTGCTCCACTGCTGTCACCCTGGAACCACCAGCATTTCCCAGAGCAGGTGATTCCTCTGCTGAGCAGTTGATCCACATTCCCATGCCAAGACTTCTCCCAAATCCAGGTGTCCTCTCCAGCCTAGAAAGGAGAGAGGACAGATCCATGGTGGTGTGAAGGGGACGAGGAGACCAACAGAGCATCCCTGGGGCTGACAGCTGCTTCAGCCAAATTTTGCTTCTTTATATTTCACCTCTCTTTTGCTTTCTGGGCCCCATGAAACTCATCCATAATAAGCAGTTAAAACAGTCCAAACTGTCCCTTCTTCTCTAACAGGATATAAATAAATGAAAGTTTAAAAAAACCTCCAAGCACAAAACAAAGTAGGAATGGGAAGGGCAGGTTTCAGACAGAGCCAGATAAACCACTTCAATTTCTGTGGGTTGGGAAATGGGTCAGGAGGGGGGATAAGGCTGGGGTTCCCATCCTTGCACCAACCACCCTCAAAATGATCCCACAACTCTTAATGACGGTATGAGAACAGGAGGATTTGTGTTTAGAGAATTGTTTCTTTTAAAACCCTTTGGGTACATTCAAGGGCTCTAATTCATTAACCTTTCCTTGGCTGAGACCAGCTAATGGATATTGAGAAATGCAAAAAGCAATTAGGCAAATTCATGGGGAAAAAAAACTCCATCAACATTATTAAACACAGTCCCTCAAGAAAGAGCCTGAGCTGCAGGCTGGGAGAGTGGCTGTGGGCTGGGGAGGTGCAGCTGCTCTTTTCCCTGAGTTCTCCCCATTCCCTTGGCTGCTTTTGGAGGTGGGGGGGGCTGGGGTAGACAGACCTTTCCTCTGACAGGTAATCACCATTCCCAAATTAATCCCTTATTGAAGGCAAAGTCCAGGGCTGGCTGACCTTTTAGAGCCCTCACTCTTTATGGAAAATATTCACATTTTCATATGCCCACGAGACACTCCCATGGATAGGGAAACATGCCAGAGAAGGTCACTTTTGGGGTGGCTGCTCCAGCTCAGCAAAGCCCAACGTGCACATGGGCATCAGTCAGACAGAACTAAGACAGATGTCTCCACGTTAGGCTTGTGTCTTCCTTGATACCAGGGGAATTAATCTCCATAAGGACACCGTGGATCAGTGGTGTGTGCTTGAAGCTCTAGGATGATGTAGGTAATGGTGGCAGCACTGATCCTTTTAGAAAGCCAAGGAGACCCTCCAAAAAGCAGTTCATTCATGGAAATGGGAACAAATGATCAATGATGAACATGAGCCCTCAGCCCTGACCCAGGGGATGAGACAGCACCAGGTTTGCATGAATCTTCTGCATTTATAGGAAGAAAGAAACCACCTGCAAATGCACAGCCTGCTCTGTGTGGGACCTGGGGCATGCAAAGATGAGGGAGTGGAAATCAGGGTGATTTGTAAGGTCCTTTATGAGCCTTTTTTGAAGCTTTTCTGCATGTGGTGGTCTCCAGGGAGACCAAGTTATTATTAAACCAGAGCATGACCTCCTTCTTCCAGGATGCCCACACTGGTTTGGGGTGGCTTTGCAGTGCTGCACAAAGCCAGGCTCTGGAGGCCACCACACATCCAGCAGGGAACCAGGTCCCTGAGTCCAGAACTCCCCCAGCTCCACACAGGGACAAGCAAGGAGAAGTAACAGAAGGCACCAGCTAGAAGGAGAAACAGCCATCAGAAATCTTTAACAAATAACTTATGGCTGCAGAAGGTTGTGTTTCCCAGATTTAATGTGCTGGGGATCCAGACAACATGCTGTGAGCTCCTCTGGCAGTCAGTGCAGTGTCGAGGACATCAGCATGGCAATCCCAAATGTAGGAGCCGTGGAAGCTCCATCTTTAGCCAGGGAGAGATGGAGAGAACACCTAAGGTTTCTGGGCTGGCACCTACCAAATTTGACAACTCCCTTACATGGTGGGCACAGATTCCTGCCAGCCAGACCTACCTGATCCAGCCTTGCTGAGGAGGCACTGCCTGGATCCTTCCTGAGACCTCCTTCACTCCACATTTCTGTACTCTGTGTTTCATTTGTATTTCCCAGTAGTTTTCAGGTGGCAATAGCAAATCTTCAGCTGTCTCATCCAGATCTCTACCCAGAAGGTGAACAGAATATCAGGCACTTATGGATATGGGTAGGAAGCTACAACTCTGTGTACCCCTGGGGGCTAATTTGGGGGTTGCTAAAGGCTTTTCAGGAAACGTGGATCTCTGCCAAAACGTTTCTGGGACAACCACAGTGATTCATTGCCAGCTGGGGAAGAATTGACCAAGTCCTTCAGATGAGCTACATCTCTGCAACACCTTAGGGAGACCTATTTAATTGTACCAGGGAGGCTGATGGGCACCAGGGCTGGGGCTGCAGGAGGTGTCTCCTGATTGTGTGTGAAAGGGGCTAGACCTGGAGAAGCACAGGAGATCTGTGGGATCAGGGAGGAAAGGCTGTAAGGAAGGAGCTGGCCCTGACACCACACAGGGGCAGGGTGGTGGGCACTGGTGGAGTGCTGGGACTGGGGGAAGGTGCAGTGGCTGCTCCATGGGGGACATGGCAGATGTGTCTGTCCCCAGGGGCCACTGCTGGATGGAGGTTTTCATCCAACAGCTCTGCTCCCCAGATGAGTGTCCTGCCCCTCCTGCCTGGATCTGCTGGAGCACAAGGAGGGACGTGTCAGTTTTCTCCTCTTAGACAGGGGTTGCAGGGACCAAAAGGAGGAGAAGGAGGGCTGGTTCCAGTCCAAAAACAAGTTAGCACTAGAAGGACATTTTCTGAAAATACTCATATTTAGCAAATGCAGTAGAAAAGAAATCAACAAAACTGAACGCTCCAATTAAAACAAGCTTTGATGTTAAAATGAATTTTTCACAGTTGTAGCAAAAAGGCACTGCAGGAAGGGGTACACAGCAGTGTCAGCCTCTGCTGCCCCTTCCCCTCATCAGGATTGCAGCTCTCCCCCCTGCCTGGCTCAGGAAGGCAGGGAACAGGGTCCCACTGCTGCCTGCTCAGAGCTCACTGTCACATGGTGGCCCAGCACTGCTGCACCTTCATTGCTGGTTTTCCTTCTTCCTTCCCCATTCCCCACTTTACCTCTCCCCATTTCATATAATTCTTCCCCCTGTTTCTTGTAAAAAATGCATGAATCTCATTTCCCCCAGCTGCCCTCTTTGCATCACTTCAGCATCTCTTCTAAGGCATTCAGCATCATGTGTGCCTCAGGTCTGCTCCAGAGCCGACCTCCCTTGGCTCTCCCAGCAGCTGCTCTGTCTAGATACCTGTTTCCAAGGCAAGGCACTTACTGGGTGGGCTGGTCTTCTGTCTGTTGTGTTGTTGGGTTTTTTATCACAGTTTATGAAACATCTGCTGTTTATAAATTATTTCTTTGGAATGCTGTAATTTTTTTCGGTTGTGTGAGCCAACAAGCCCCTGTGAGCAGCAGAACGGGGCTGCCAGCGCTTGGAATTGGCTGTCACTGCAAATGTTGTGCTCAGATGAGACGTGCAGATCCATGTCCCCAAGCACACGTGTGCCTGCACATGGAGAGGGTGGGCAGGCCCTGGCACAGGGTGCCCAGAGAAGCTGTGGCTGCCCCAACCCTGGAAGTGTCCAAAGTCAGGTTGGATGGGGCTTGGAGCACCCTGGGCTGGTGGGTGGTATCCCTATCTCTGGAATGAGATGAGCTTTAAGGTCCCTTCCAACCCAAACCATTCCATGATTCTGTGTACACACACAGCCCTTCCCTGCACCATGGGGAACTTTTCAGAGTCACCTGCAAGCCACAAGAAGCCCCAGAGACAATCACCACATGGGCACAAACTCCAGCCTTCCCCAGCCCTGACACCCAAGTCTGGCATGGACACACACAGTGAGCCAACGTGCAAACACACACAGGTGTTTTGGGAATTCATCATATACAGCCAAAACCCCATCAGACAGACTTATCCCAGAGGAATGATCCCAAAAAAGCAGATCCCCAAAAGCCTCTGACACAAAATGCAGCCAAACAAACCCATCCATGCCCAGCCTGGCACAAGCTGCTCCAGGCAGGACTAGAAGTGCTGATGGAATGTGGAGGAGCAATGCCTGGTACTGAAATTCTGCTTATGGAAAGTTAGGAAAGGGCAGAAAAATTACAGGGAAAAGAACCAAACCAAGTAACTGATGCATTTGAACATCAAAGTGCTCTCAGTCAGCTCTACCCCATTATTTATGGTTTCCTCATGGGTTTAATTTTTCTGCTTTGTTTTTTGTTCATTTGTTGTTATTTCCTTGAGAGAACATGAGAACCCTCTGGGGGATCAGAAGATTTTCTTGTTCTGCTTAGTGAAAATTCTCAAATGATTGTAAAAACAAGGCAAAATCAATAGAGGATTATTATCTGCAGGGATTCAGCTGCTTTCTGCCTGAGCGATGGCAGAGCTTTGCCAGACTGTCCCCCCGACATTGGCTCCTTCTCCAGTAGAGAGGAAAGAGCACACACTCCTTTTCACCAAGGAAGGCATATTTTAGCTCACTCTGGAAAAAACAGGGGTATTTCAGCCCCCAACTAAAATTTAGACCAGCTCCCTGCACATCACTGCAGGTGAGAGATGTAAAAGCCAGGTGGAGCTTACACCTGCTAGTAAGAGCAGGGAATGTAAGTCCTGCAGAGGACTCAGCAATTTGCCTCCTTCTTTAAAGGATCATCTAAATCCCTTTGCAAAGGCAACTGGAATTGGAGAATCCACCCCTGCACTTCCAAATATATCCATTCACAGACACAAAAGGCTGTTCTGGAGATGATTTCCTTTTTTTGGTTTGAGTATTTTTGGGTTTGGGATTTTTTTGGTGGGGTGACCATATGTCCTCTGTGTGCCAAGAGCAAGATGTTCACACAAAAAACTCCTCCTGGAGGGAGGAGCAGATCCTGCACATACAGGGGGATTCTTTAGAGGTTAGGATAAACTCAATGAGTTAAATACCCTTTGATGGGGAAAATCACACTCATGCCTTTAAAACTCCCATGAAGGAGTGCTCATAGAGCACCTTCTCTAGAGTTACATCATTGTAGTGTGACACCATCTCAGAAGTCAGTCAGGCAAGGGGAACACAAGGACAAAAATGGATTAGTCTTTTCATGTAGGCAGGGGGGAGGTGACCCACCCTAAGTGCCAAATCTCCTGGCTCCTCCTCTGTGAGGCTGAGGTTTGGCTCAGGAAGGACTTTTCAAAAAAGAAACACATGGGGGAAAAAAAACCAAACAAACTACAAACTAAATCTCTTGAATGTCTTCAAATGAAAGAGACTATTTTACAAACAAAACAACCAAACAATGAATCAGGAGGGGGAGGAAAGGCAATATAATGAATAATTAGACAATTAGGTTAATCCTCAGGAAATTAGCTAATTCCCAGGTAGATAGCAGGCAGGGACTGATTAATTGTTATGCCCCAGGAGGTATCATGCAGAGGACAAGACCTGCTTCAGATCTTCGGGAAATGAAGAGAGAAAAACACAGCCTGGGGGCTTCTCAGCTCACCCTCCTGGGACTGGGTGGCCCCTGGGATGCTGCTGTGCTCAGCACAGGAGGTCACTGCTCCAGAGCCAACAGGAGCAGGAAGAGAGAATAGTCTAGGAGCAAAAACTCGGCTTAAATTAATATTCCACACAAGGGGGGGGTGAGCTGAGCTTTGGCTGAGTGCAGTAGAAGCTCTAGGGGCTGGAAAAGTGTACCCAGCAGGGATGAGGTAGTGCTTCCTGTGGACCAACAGCCAGGAGAAACAGCAGGAGCACCATCGTGCCTACAGGCATTAGCTTTATCTCCTCAAAATTAAGATGAAATATTATAATCGTATTTATCTGGCTTCAATGGAGATATATTAGGGATATAATAAAAGTGGAGCCTGACATTCAGATCTGAACTCACCATGTCAGATCTGTGTTGTGTCGTTCTTTATCAGCTTCTTGTGTGACATGATTAAGTAACATTATTTTAGTCTTTTACCCTGAACATCCTGTCTGGCATGGATTCTTTGAACTTTGGTGATTTTTTTCTCAGGGTCAACATAGGCGCAGAAGGAACAGGCTGTCCAAGTCACTGGGAGATCTGGCAGCTGGGTCTTTTTTCTCCATCAGCCCAATCATGAACCTACTAATTAACTAACCCAGTTAGTTATCTTGGATAAACCAAGAGATGGGCAAGCATCTAGAGCAATTCCTGACAGAATTCCTCTGCTCCCCAGTGGAGGTCCCAAAGCACATGAAGCAGCAAATGATATGAACACCAGGGTGAGGTTTTCTGTCCCTTCAGACCAACCAAGAGCTGCCAATTGATGTGGCTCCCCATTCAATCCCTCATTTACCACCCCAGGTCTGGGCACTGCTCTGGCTCCTGCTCATACTGGAGCTGTACCAGTCCCTGGTCCTGCTCCAGCAAGACTGACCCATTCTGCACACCTGGGCAGTAATTTTATACCTTTTTTAACTTACCCCTTGGTGTTTTTCTCAGCAGATGAAGTTGCCTGTGAGCAAATTGAAGTTCCTGACAGTGGCTGTGCTTTGCTGTAGCTCCCAGGGCACTCAGGTCAGAGGAGGAGCTCTAAGCCAAAGCCCTGGAGCCATGGTGATGGTTTGTTGGGCCAGTGATGTCTGATGCCACCACGATGCCATGTCAGCAGACACAGCCAAAAGCTTGGAAAAGGCTGGCCCTGCAGCTGCAGCAGACAAACCCCAGAATGGCAAGATGTGTTCACTGCAATTCCATCCCCTACAGGAGCTGCCAACACTTCAGCTCCTCACTGATGCACAGGAGAAAGGGATAGCATTTCTTTGCCTCATGGTGAGCCTGAGGATTAATCCTAACTCTGATATAAGCTTCCAAAACAAATGTAAATGCATTTGGAAGAGAGGAAAGGATAAGACCCAAGACAGATTTTCTCAGTGCACCTGCTTTGGGTGCCTGGCCATGGGTACAAGCACCCCAGAGCGAGCTCTTGTGGTTGATGCAGAGGCTTGAGAGATAATGAACACATTTCTGTCAGGACACAGGTTCCTACATATTTGATAGTGATGTGGTAACATTGCTTATTCTCCATTTTTCCCCTCTCTCCCACTTGAACAGTTTTGCCTTGCACAGCTGCAGAAAGAAACTTTGGGAATTTTTGTCTTGGAAACCTCCAGACACTGAGTGTCGAGAGGCTGACAGAAAGGTTTCTGAGCTAACACCCAGCAAAGCAACCAACCCCTTCATCATGTCAATGGGGTGGGTCTTGTATTTACACTCCTTTGCATAAAGTGGGCATGGGGTAGTGGTGTTGTTACCCCAAACCCAGATGTGGATGGTCTGGGAGGTGCATGAGCAAGGCTGCTCTGGATCAGCCAAAACCCCTCCCTGTGCCACACTGGAGGGTCATCCAGCCGTGAAAGCCACTCTGGTCACTGCTGATGGGTGAGGGGCTGGTGCAGGGATGGTGTTCACACACTCAGCCTGCTTTGGGAAGGAGCTGGGATGGAAGGATGCCAGGATGGGAGAAGGATCTGGGGTTTGACATGATCGCTGGTGAAACTTTCACTGTAGGCAGCTCTTCCACTTTGCATTCAAGTCCAGAAATAGTCTTTGCTGAGCTTTTCTGCCCCAAATCAAGCTACATCCAGGCTCAAGATATGAACAAGGCATTTTCCAGCCCTTCAGCTGGATCCAGGGACCCCCAGACTCACCTGTGTGTGGTCTCAGCTTCACAAGATCCAACACAGCGCTGGGAAGGGAACATCACCTTGTTCTTCAGATATGCAAAGACACTGACACAGGCTCTTCAGCAGCACCACCTGTACTACTTGGGGCCATTATAGCTATGGCAGGATTAAGAATTTATACAGGTGTTTCACCTTGTTTCTATTGCTGCTGGCAGTAGCAGCCCTCAGCTGAGAGCTAAAACCTCACAGCAGAGAGAATTCAGGTTTTAGCTAAAGGTAAACTCACTTTTGTTGGAAATCCCTCCAGGAAAACGTTTCTAGATTGTCTTTCCAAGGAGAAGCAAGATCTGTGGTGTTGGCTTTGGGAACACCTTGGTCTCTCACATTGGGGTGGGGACAGAAAAGCTTCTCACTGGGGATTTGCCTTAAGTGTCCCAGGTGGGCACCAGAGATGAGATGTCCCTCTCCAAGGGTTATTTGGGACCCCAGAGGTCAAAACCTCCCTGTCTTACTCCCCAGACAAGGGAAAACCTGACCTGACCTGTGCCTGGATACAGCAAGGCTCCACCTGGAGAGCCAAGATGCCAAACAGGAGGTTTGACAGCGCACTTTGTCTTGGCAAAATGAAAACTAAAAATAAATAAAAGAAATAAATGGAAAGAAACACCCCACAAAACAACAAACCCAGACACATACAAAAGAAAATTCAATAATTTTTCTTCTAATAAACGCCGGTGGGGTTGCTCTCTTTTTGGTACTTTGGGCATTTACATATAAATTGCTCTGTAATGGCTCTGCCTTCCTTCTCTTCAGTGTGTTGTTAATGAGCTGAGGAAAGGTCAGGGGGCTGAGCGAATGGTGCTGCGGTGGGGAGTGCTGTGATCCTGTCCTCCTTTCCCTGCCACACTCCCCGCTGGCCACCCAGGCTCCCAAAAACCCCAAGCAGTCACCTCAGAGACGCTGTCGCAGAGTGATGCGCATTTTCCATCCCATTCCCAGCGAGGTTTGGTCCATCGTGTAGATGACAGTGAGTTAGAGTGGCACAGCTGGCAAAGGGTGCCAAGGGGACCAACAGGGGGATTAATTGAGGTTCTAACAAGCCTCCTCCAGCCCACCACTCTCCAGCCTGGTGAACCCCATCGTGACAGCACGGCAGATCCCAGTGTCATCCTGAAGGAGGACGTGTGTCCCGAGGCATCCTGGAGCACCCTGAGATAAAAGGGAAAGGGTCACTGGTGGGGCTTCAGGGCAGGAGGGGGCAGAAGGCAGCAAGGGCGGGCTGGGGAGTTGAGGACACCTGGCAGGAGTGCTCACCTGGCACAGCTTTGACCTCCCCATGGTGGGGGAGGCAGGAGAAGCCCTGTATGGCCAAGTGCCACAGAGGTGACCTAATTTCTGCCATCTCCATGGGATGATGCACTTGGCTGTGGGTCTGGATAAGGCTCCCTTTGATCTAAGAGGACTTGTGCTCAAATCAGCTTTTGTCCATAAAGAAGAGCAGGCACAGGAGGGAGGGGGACACAAAACTGGAGGGGTGGGTGGGATTGGGCTGGAGAGAAATGCCATTATGACCAACAGGCTTTGAAGTGACAGAGCCTGAAGGCCTGTGACGCCCCCCAGATTGCTGCCAACAACAAGGAAAAAAGAAATGAAAAGTCAAAAATAGCAGTGCAGCTTCACTCTGGAGTCTAAGCTGGGGGGTGGCTGCCTCTGCAGCAGGAGGGTCCCCCACTCCACCAGCACCTTCTCAGCAAAGATGAACTGGTGCCTGCAGCACATGGAGAGCACTTTCACAGCTTTTAAATCCCTCCAGGGATGGTGACTCCACCACTTCACTGGGCAGCCTGTTCCAGGGCTTGACATCCCTTTTGGTGAAGAGATTTTTCCTCATATCCAACATAAATGTCCCCTGCACAACTCAAGGCCATTTCCTCTCACCCTACTGCTTGTTACCTGAGAGAAGACACCAACCTGGCTAGACCATCCTTTCAGGTAGTTGTAGAGGGCAATGAGGTGCCCCTGAGCCTCCTTTTCTCCAGGCTGAGCCCCCCCAGTTTGCTCAGCCTCTCCTTATATGACTTGTTCTCTAGAACCTTTGTGAGCTTTGTTGCTCTTTTTTGGGCAAAAATTTAGTTATTTTATCTTTTTTTTTTCTTAATCTTTCACCCAACACATCCATGAAATGAGTCCACCAGAAGGTTGGTTACAAAGTCTGAAAATTTTAATTGCTGCAGTATTTAAACCAAGTGGCACCAAGATGTGGTGTGTCATGCACTGCTCATGCAGCACTTTGGTAACCCAACTACGGGTAATTATGAGTTTAGAAAAATAGAACGAACACGTAGCAAAAATATGATAACTTTTGAGAGATACCTGCTCCTTCTTCCTTGCAAATAAACTGGAGATACCAGAAGCAGAAGTTCCTGCAGACTTGCCAGGGATCCAAAGGCACAGGGGAGCATCAAAGGTACAGTGGAGCTCAGGTCCCAGGAGCCACCTCGGGGTGCAGAGCTGTGGCTCTGGGGTTGTCCTGGTCCCCCCAGCACTGCTCAGGCACAGAGCAGAGCACCCTCAAAAGCAGTTTCTGTCAGGATGGTCTGTAAAGAGCAAATCACTATTGTGTGAAGCAAAAATTTACATAAATTACCACCAATTTAATATAATTTAGAGGACAACCTTGTCCAAGGAGACTATTAAACATTTTGCAGAACAAAGAGGGAGGTAAACATCCTGAACAATAGACTTCTAAAGCCAGAGAGAGTGTGAAATCCCTCTTTTTATTAGTAATATCATAGCTCTGCAATGAAAATAGTTGCCTGAAGGAAGGAAAGGGAAGTTTTAATCCATCCTGTTGGGTGATCCCATTGCAGTGCTGGCAGGACATGGTTCCACCACAAATCCAGACCCTCGAAAAGACACTGAGGGACACAAGTGATGGTTATTTCTGTGGTGACCACAGCAACATGGCCAAGGTGGCTACAGAGGACTCAGGAGGAGCAGCCTTTGATGGCCATGGACATTTCAGCCCTTCCCAACAGGCATTCAGGGCCAGCTGTGGACCATCAACAGAGCAGGAGCACCCAAAGACAAGGGGTGCTCTGGATGCCTGAAGATGTGCTAGTTCCAGGCTGGTGAGAGAAGTTCATGTCCCACTCATTACCGGTCTCTGGAGCCTTCCCATCTCAACTGATTAGCAGAAACCTCGTTAGGAGGATCAGGGTTTGGAGGATCAGCGCTTCTCCCTGCCTCTCCTTCCCCTGTCATCTTCACAGGAAGCAAACCCTCTTTGCTCTAACTGATGGACACAACTCACTGCAATTAGTATTTCGGCAGCAGGTAGTTTACCCTCAGGGCAGAGCTGGCTGTCTCTTTGTGGCTTGCTCTGCCTGGATGTGAATTCAAAGCAAGTTCTTCAGATTCCTCTTTGCTTCCTGAGCCACCACAGTAGGCAGCCCTCTGTTCATCCACCCAAAGAAAGCTCATTGCTCAGGGCACCAACATGGTCCCTCAACCCCCTTGGATGCTGAACTATCCCAAAAGGAACCCTAAGCCATGACAGCTGCCTGCTCCAGTAACGAGGCTGAGATCCTTTCCCAGTGAGTGAACCAATACAGGTCATAAATGCAGACCCTAATGCAAAGTGATCTCAGAACCCAGGCTGATATTTAGATAAAAAGCAATTTGTTTGTCCTCTAAGTTCCCACTAATCTGCATTTATTTTAATTGGCACTCATGGCAAGTGCATTTACAGGCAGCAGCTGGAAAGGTGTAATTATGTTACTGTCATAGGCATAAGCACAGCCTGAGGGGGTTCTGCTCATGGGCAAAAAAAACCCCTGAAACTAAACCAAAGCAAAGAGACAGCCATGAAGACAGGGAACAACTTGTCCAAAGAGCCATTCCTGGAAGGGTTCAAGGCCAGGCTGGACGGGGCACTGAGCAATTTGGGGC